>CATIWM010632240.1:0-23852 GCA_949671775.1 Mallotus repandus
ATTAAATTTAGGTTTAATTAATTAATTTAGGCCCATTAGGTTAATTTAGATTTTAGGCCCATTTTTAATTAAATAAAATTAACTTAGACTTAGTCCATTAATAAAGCCTCTTTCATAATTCAATAGACTTAGGCCCACTTTTTTTAGAATTAAAATAATTAGAATTAAGCCCACTAACTAATTTCTTTTTCTTTTAAAATTTAATAGACTTAGGCCCACTCTTAGAATTAAAAAAAATAGATTTAAGTTCACTAATTAATCAAAATGTAGGCCCATTTTTAATTTCATTTTCATTTGTAATTAAAATATGTAGATTTAGTTAACTTAAATTAAAATTAAATATAGTTTAGATTTAGGGACATTATACTTTGAATGCATTTATTATGTGCTTTTCGTTGATTGGTTGCCTTAGGGTTAGATGGATGTTCAAAATTAGGGTTTAATGAAATTGCATGTAATTAGGGAATAAGATAGTAATTAATGAAATAAATATAAATGAACACAAGACTAAAAGAAGTTGGTATTCCGTATCCAGAACTTCTGGTTGTGGTGCTAGCTTGTATTAGAGAATCGAGTTACCACCACTTTCGATTTGTCCAATTTATTACCCTGGGTGGCGACTTCTCATCTCCACGCCATGTCTTTGTGACAGTGGTTAGTGTGTTCCCTAGAGCCCTGAGCTCAAACAGTGTCGTGGTTGCAATAAACTTAGGCGCGCGCTAAACCCCGCCGTCTACAGCATCATTTAAAGTTCTTGAGGAATAATATATAACATGGATAGCTTTGTCAACTCTTTGTCCTAAAATAGCTCCCACTATATAATTACTTGCATCGTACATAGTCTCAAATGGCAACTCCCAATTTTGTGGCTAAATTACTAGTGCTGATGTCAAAAGTTCCTAAAGCTTATCAAAAGCGACCTTACACTCTTCATTAAGATTGAATGGTACATATTTTTACAACAACTTATGTAAGGGCAGCATAATTTTTGAAAATTCCTTGATAAATCTGCGATAAAAACTTGAATGTTCAAGAAAAGATAAATTCTCCCACACATTTGCGAGGTAATGCAGAGCATAAATCACATCTATCTTAGACTTATCTACTTTAATTCCTCTTATTGACACAACATGCCCTAAAACTATACCTTTCTCTACCATGAAATTACATTTTTCCTAATTTAAAACAAGATTAATTTCTACACATTTCTTCAAAATCAAGAGAAGGTTATATAAATATTTATCAAAAGAATCACCATAAATAGTAAAATCATCCATGAATACCTTTATGATGTTCTCTACATATCTAGAAAATATACTAGCCATACACTGTTAAAATGTTGTTGGGGCATTACACAAGCCGAATGGCTTTCGCAGATAAGTATAGGTACTAAATGGGCACGCAAATGTAGTCTTTACTTGATCCTCGGGTGCTATTGGCATTTGATTATAACCTGAAATGCCATCAAGAAAATAATAAAAAACATGACTAGCTAATCTCTCTAACATTTGATCAATAAAAGCAAGGGGAACTGATACTTGCGAGTTGCAGTGTTCAACTTCCTATAATCAATACACATCCTCCATCCTATTTGAACACGTGTTAGCACCAACTCATTAGCATCATTCTGAACTACTATAATGCCCAATTTCTTAGGATTAACTTGTACTAGACTTACCCACTTACTGTTAGAAATTGGGTATATGATACCTGCATCAAGTAATTTTAGAATCTCCTTTTTCACTACCTCCATCATTAGTATATTCAATATGTGTTGAGCTTCCCTGACTAGTTTAGCTCTATCTTCTAACAGAATACAATGCATACACATAGCAAGGTTGATTACCTTAATATCTGTAATTATCCAACCAATTGCAAATTTATACTCTCTAAGCACTAGTAACAATTTATCTTCTTACACCTTACTCAACTGATTAGAGATAATAACTGGCAGCATTTCATTCTCTGCCAAATATGCATACTTTAAGTTGGTAGGTAGTGGCTTCAGCTCTAAAGTAGGGGCCTGCACAATAGAAGGCAAAAGTTTCTTGTAAGTATTTGGTAGCTAAATAGATGAAATTGCAAACTTATCTGAAATCACTAGCAAAGAATGTAAAGCAGCTGCAGTCTCCTTCAACTCCTCATTCAGCTCAATTTCTTCTTCTTTTTCTAACTGAAGATGGTTGGTAATTGCAATAACTAAATCATCTCTGCTTGTCAAACCAAAAACTTCCTGCGCTAAAGAGTCAACAACATCAATTGAAAACACAAAATGATCTTTATTAGGGTATTTCATGGCCTCATAAATATTAAATTGAATTTTTCCACTGTCAAATTCTATTGTCAAAGTACCCTTGTGATAGTTAGTAATTGCTCCATCAGTCCTAAAAAATGGCCTCCCTAATATAATTAATGTAGGATTAGGGGAAGTATTATCACCCATATCCACCACATAAAAATCCACAAGAAAGTCTAGGTCATCAACCTACACTAACACATTAGGTAAGCATAAGTATGTTCAGTTAATTATAAAACAACACTAGTCTCTTTCAAAGGTGCTATATTCAAAGAATTATACATAGATAATGGCATAACATTAATGGAAGCTCAAAAATTTAACATGGCTCTTTTAAATCTGCCATTACCTATTCTACAGGGAATGGTAATTATACCTGGATCCTTGCACTTGGGAGGAAGTTTTCTTTGAAGAATTATTGACACATTTTCCCATACACTTATTTTCTCATTACCTTTTAATTTTCACTTCGATGTGCATAAATCCTTAATAAATTTGGCATATCTTGGCACTTGCCTGATTGCATCTAATAGAGGTATATTCACCTTTACTCTGTGAAATGTATCCAAAATTTCTTTTTTCCTACTCCTCCTTTTTGGATCATGCAGACCTGGTAAAAAAAAAGGAAGAGGGTTAACCTTAGTCAAAATAGAAGGATTAGAATTTACCTTAGGGCGGGTATTCTCTACATCTTCCTCAATTTCATCTTCAATTACAATTGGTTTCTTTTTATTTGTTAGAGGCTCCAGCTGCTTCCCACTTCTTAAAGTTACAACACTCATATTCTCCTTTAGGTTCAGTATAGTTTGAGAAGGTAATTTTCCCAAACCTTGTGCTTACAACTTGCTCATTGTTGTAGCTAACTAACTCACTTGATTCTCTAAATTTTGGATGTTGGACTTTGTCTCTTGCTGAAATTGGTGAGTGTGAGTCAAGAATGCCTTAAATATATCTTCTAATGATGTGCCTAAGTTAGAAGGGACTGCTTATTTTGGCTGACAAGTCTGCTGGTTTTGTTGAAATCCTACTTGCCTATTTCTATAGCTCATATTAAGATGGTCTCGCCACCCAAGATTGTACATATTAGAATAGGGATAATATCTTCTAGGCTGTCCTAGAAAATCTCATAGAGTATTCACTTGCTCTTTTTGAAGAACTGGACATGCATTAATTGGATGACAAATTGTTGCACATATGCTGCATGATTTTACTTGCTACATATTTCCTACTGCCACTTGACGAACAAGAGAAGTAAGGTCTGACATCTGTTGTTGAAGGGAAAAAGTGCTTACCTCACAAAGTTTTCTAACCGAGGCATCATGTATTGTTCTAAACTACTAGGAATTTACTGCCATATTGGAAATTAAATTTCTAGCTACTTCAGGAGTCTTGTCCACCAATGCACCTCCACTAGCTGCATCTATCATATTTCTGTCCATTGGCAACAAATCTTCATAAAATATTGAATTAGCAGCTGCTCACTTATCTAGTGATGTGGATAGCTTGCACACAGCTTCTTAAATCTCTCCCAATATCCATAGAGCGTCTCTCTACTAAGTTGACGAATGCCACAATTTCTTTTCTTATATTTGCAGCCTTAGAAGCTAGGAAATATTTCTTCAAAAATAATCTTTTTAGCTCATTCCATGTTGTAATGGATCCTAAAAGAAGGTAGTACAACCAATCCTTTACCTCATTCGCTAGTGAAAATAGAAAAGCTCTCAATTTAATCTGCTCCTCAGTTACACCAGTTGGTTTTGTGATTGAGCAAACTACATGGAATTCCTTAAGATGCTTGTTTGGATCTTCACCTATAATACTACAAAATGTAGGAAGCTAATGAATTAATCCATATTTCAATTCAAAAGCTATATCCATATTAAGATATTCAATGCACAGCGGTTGTTGATTTAGCTTAGGAGCAGTATAAGGAAAAGTCATATTGGAGAAGGTAAAAGTAAAACAAATAATGGTATCATTGATCTTAAAAACGTTTTAGATGTACCTGAAATTAAAAAGAATCTTATTTCTATTGCCAAATTAACATAAGATAATGCTTGCTCTATTACCTTCAATGGTAACTAATTTTTTTATCAAGTCTCAATAGGCCAAGGTTCTTGCTAAAGGCTATAAGCATAATGACTTATATGTGCTAGACAATGATCATAAATCTTGTTCCAACATTGAAAATTGTCCCACAAATCTATGAAGTTTCAAACAATACTACCACCAATAATTCAAACTCAATTCACACTATCTCTCTAGCCTAAAAAATCCCGTCAACATCCCAAACTCACGGAATTCCAGTTCCCATCATCTTTACAAATTCAAACACCACTTATAACTCCCTTTTTGCTATGAATGCTCAATCTCAGGACCCGCTCATACCGAACATCAATGACCACCCAAGTCCCAATCCTAACCTTGGCTCTTCATTACCTCTTAAACTTTGCCTCTCTACCTCCTCTGACATCATCAATTGTGAACTAACTCTATCTTCACTTAATGATTTAATAGATTTGAGCTGTAATTTAATTATTGATTTTTCTTTTGTAGGAGCCACTCCAAATTCCTATAGCCTCCCCATGATTACTGGGGCACAACTACAACAAAATCCATATATAGATTTGGATCTCGCTCAAACAACATAATAAATTTGTTCGAGATGAAATAATGTTGCGGTTGTCACCTGTAGTAACACGAACACTCCAAAATCTTACAAAAACTACCTTATAAATGCCCCATTAGAAAAATTCTATGAACTAGGAAATCCAAGCTCTTCATGACAATAATACTTAGAACTTAGTGCCAATACCATCCAATACCAACATTATCAGGTCCAAATGGATATGTCAAATCAAATTTAAAGAAGGTGGTACTATCGAACACTGCAAGGCTCATGTTGTCACTTAAGGCTACTCTCAAATTGAAGGGCTTAACTGCGAGGGAACTTACAGTCCTGTCTTCAAAGCAATAACAATTCATTTGTTCTAGCCATTGCTATAACTTTAAATTGGAAACTCAGACAACTTGTTGTCAAAAATGCTTTTCTTCATGGATACATTAAGGAAACCATGTACATAAAGCAACTTCCTAGGTTTAAGGATCCTTAAAACCATGAGTTCTTATGTAAACTCAACAAATCATTCTATGGGTTTAAACAAGCTCCTATAGCATGGTTTAATAAACTATCTCAATATTTACTTTATCTTGGTTTTGTATGCAGTGCAATTGACCCTTCATTATTTATTTTACATACTGATCATATGATTATACTAATGCTTATTTATGTTGATGACATTGTGCTCACAAGAAATAATTAATGAAGTGTGTCAAAAACACCAAAATTTAATTGCTCTTAATATACTATTTACAAAACTGTAGATAGGATAAGCACAGGCCAATCCCATAGAGAAATGTAGCCAATTCTAATTAATTTAATTAACAACTATAACTCTAAATAAATCCTAATTTAAAATTTATTATAGAAAATGAAAAGAAAAGGGGGAGGGATTTTAAATTCCAAATTAAACTGCATTAAATCAAATTGAAAAAAATGCAATGAATTAAAACTCAATTCTAGATTCAATTTCACCCTACAAGGGATATGTTTAATCAACAGTGTTTACTCCTTCCCTTCCTAAGAAACTATCAATTCTAGATAATAAAAAGCTTTATTCCCTGAAATTTCCCCTTAATTCATATTCTAACAAACAAGTTCTCATTAGAACTAACCAATTTACAACCTAAAACAAGTTCTTTAGGTTTAATATAATGGTAGCATTAAAAACAAAGGAATTAAATTGATTTAAGCTACTCTCACACAAGTTTGGATGTTTAACTTAAGTTGTGTTATTCATAGAAATAATAAGAAAGCTTGTCCATAATCCTATTTTCTATTTTGATACTTAATGATTCAAAAAAGAGATCAATCACGTAATCTAATTCCTTAATCTAGCAATTGATATTTAGTGAATTAATTCAACATGCCTTATTTAAATCAACAAACCAAACATCAATTCACATTAAAAACATAATAACACCAAAATTTCTTAAAATGAAAAAGGAAGAAATAATGTTATTAAAAAGAAAGCACCATCATCTTGAGTTAGGACTCAAAATCCCCTTGACCTAAACAAAAAATAATGTTATATTTTTTTTGTACGTTATTCTCCTTTTTTAAAGGCACTCTTACCCTCTCTTTTAAAACATCAAGACGTTATTAACATTAAATCCCTTAACTATCTTTCTACGTTATTCTTTTTTTTAAAGAAATTATATCCTCTCTTTTAAAACACTATGATGTTACTAACATTAACTCACAAAAGATATACATCAATGACTCTTATCTTCATATCTATACTGTAGTAATTGTAACTTAAGAATAGGAATTTAGTACTAATTGACTCTGAATCTAGAGTTAGCTCTTCATAAGATTATAGCCACAAGTCTTTGCTTTCCACAGAACTTTGAATCACCCAAATTGGACCTCTGTAGCCCTAGATATGGCCTAATTACTAACATCTGCTCAACATAGTATCGAATTTGCATCTTCTAAGTTCGTCTAAAATTTTGACAATGAAAAAAAAACTCTAATCTTAATGAGTAAGCCTAATTCAGAAACCTTAAGAAGTCCATTTCACTTGCCCAAAAGACCATTTTAATGTTCTGAGGCTCTAGGTACACCACAAGCTTCACCAAAACTTGGAGGTTAAATCAACCAATTAGTTGAAAACTACTCATCTTGCTTAATGCCTCATTTCAACTCCTAATTCATATAACACATTAATTAGATCATAATATCATAAAAATTATCACCAAACTAAGAGTTAAAGAATAAATAAACAATAAATATTCTTCTCTCATCAATGAACCATTCATTCAACACCTCATCAACAGGCTTGGCTCGGAATTTGCTCTCAAAGACCTTTGGGAATTACATTTTTTTCTTGGAATTGAAGTCCTAAAAATCATCAAGGAGCTACACTCAATCAAAGTTAATATGCTAAAGAACTTCTCCAACGAGCCAAATTACTTTATAGTACCCATTATAAAACCCTCATGGCCCTCAAATCTCAGGCAACACCTCTAGACTCTAATTCTATCAATGCCACCAAGTTTTGCTGCTTAGTGAGTACCCTACAATACTATACCTACATTAGACCTAACATTGTTCACTCCATTAATAAAGTGTGTCAAACCCTTCACGATCTAACTTTTGGAGATATGAAAGTGGTCAAATGCATATTTAGATATCTTAAAAGTGCACTTTATTTTGGTATTTCTTTTTACAAACATAGTACCTTCTCTCTTTATGGTTTTTGTGATGCAGATTGGGTTGGGATTCGATAACTAGACATAGTATAATGGGCTACTATATCTTTCTTAAAGTAAATTACATAGCGTAGTGTTCAAAGAAACAACCTACAGTATCATGATCTAGTACTGAAGTCTAGTACCGTGCCCTAGCTTTTACAATGTCATAACTAGTTTGGATTCAATTCCTCCTTCGAGACATTGAATTCATCCTCAATCAAGTTCCTTAACTCTTTTGTGATAACAAAAGTGCTTTATATATGACAATCAATTCAGACTTTCATGTGTATTCTAAACACATTGAAATCGACTATCAGTTTGTTTGCAAAAAAGTTAATGTTGGTGCCTTAATTACATGCTACATTCCTTTCTCTCAATAAGTTATTGATGTCTTCATAAAACCTTTGACTATTATTCCTTTTATGCATTTTAAAGCAAGCTTGGAGTCCACTCTGTCATTTTCTCAAACTTTAGAAAGGGTAAAGAAAGTCAACAATAAGCCACAAAGGCTGCACCTCATCAACAACTTGCACTTTCTATGTAGGATTTAAAAAATGACCAACAGCCCACTCAATCAAAGTCATGAATCTTTCCATTTATAAGACAAGGACTCATTCCATTTTCAGCACTATAATGACTACATCTAAAATAGCCAAGTCTTATCAAATATAGTTAGGAATATTGTCATTCACAGTATAGGCAATAAGGTCTTTATTTTCAATTTCGGTTCATCATCTACCCTCTATATAATCAAGTTATACATCTTATGCAAAAACAAGGAATGAGAATTATTCTTTTTGCTATAACATTTTTAGATGCTCTGATATCAATTATAATAGTCTCCACTTGAACCTCAAGATATGAGTCCTCGAGTAGAGCATCAATGACATTCTTACAATCCCCTCTAAACATGACCTTTTCTAAAACAACATGCATTAGCTAACTAAACTGCTTCCTTAAGTGCCAAGACTTCTATCATCATTAGATCAATTGTATGTAGGATATGCTTTATAACATCTTTTAATGAAATTTACCTTACAATTCCTCGTTAACTGTAACATCAAATTTAATTTTTATTACCTCGCTAGGTAGAAGAGTTAATGAGGAATTCTGGTTCAACCGTTGCACTTGGTTAAGTTGTTGCCCTCGTTCATTCATAATTTCAGTGGAAAGCTACTCATAATAAAATTTCTCCAGTGTACTGAAGTCATTAACATAATTTGATCCTCTCTAAAACATTTATCTCTTACCACTTTCGAGCCTTTTCCATCGAAATTGAGAAGGCAATATTTTTGAAAAATCTAACTTAGGCAATGGAAAGTTTATGGATCATAAATCATAAACTTTAAATGATCTTTTGGTCAATTTCTCTTATATTTATAAGTCTCTAGTTAAGGCTCGGAATCATTAAATACAATGTCATCTTCCATAAAATGGAAATCAACTTACTTTTCTAATTTCTTCTAAAACAATTGTGGTAATTGTGATTATAATAAATAATTGATTTGGTGTGTTTTATTTAGCTAATGGGCATATGGACAATACTCTATCACACAGTTGTTTAAAAAAATTTATATCACATGGCAACTAATTTATATTCAAGACAGTATAAAAAAAACTAAATAAAAAAGTTCATTATTTTACCATGCTCCAATTCGCTCTTGTATTTTTAATTTTGGGATAAATCTAAACTTTTCAATTTTTGCTATTTTGGTGTCTCAATATTTTATAATCAAGGGTCTCAACTTTTCAAAATATTTATAGTTTGGTGCATCCTGTGAAAATTAATCGGCCGGAGTGATGACTATGTGAAAGTGGATCCCACTTATAGATGACATGTCTACCACATAGGATTATAGATAATGAATGGAGAGCATTTGTTATGAGTTTAAGTTGTTAGGAACATGAATGTCAAATGGAGAAATTGTATGTGCATAGACTTTAATGATCAAGATTTATTGTATTGAACTTGAATGTTGGTGCTACAACTTTAGTATATATTTTTTTGCAAAATACATTTTGAATAAAATTCTCTATTCAATGTTGTGTTCCCACTATTTGCTGCATATTACTTATGGTTAGTACTATTTTTTAATGGAAGTTCTTGATTATATTCCCTTGCTTTTCATGGAAGTATGTTTTTCAATGCACCTAATTTTCGTGCACTTCTTATGCAGGTGTTTAATTGTAAGGGCTCTTTGGTTATTGCTACGTCTTATTTCGGTTTTCAGCTTCGGGTTTTTTTGCTTTGAACTTGAATATATATATATATATATACACATATATATGTTTGTAAAATACATTCTGAATAAAATTTTGGTGCTGAAACTTTTATGCAGCCGGAAATTTTATTTAAGTTGAAACTTATATTTGTTCCTAATTCTTTTTTTTTTTTGGTAAATGAATGAAAGAAAGTAAAGTTTTTTGGAAGATTAGTACTTTTATTGTTGCATTTGTTGTCATTGGTTGTTTAGCATAACCTTTTTTTTTTTTTATTAAGATTATTGGGTGACTAATTATTTGTTTATTATTGTTATGAAGAGCCTTTGAGTTATATATGTTGAGAGAAATTAGTTGACAATGAAGCTTTCAACGTCAGGTTTTGTCTAACAGAGTCATCAAGGTATATTTTATTTCATTTGTTTTGCTTTTTTTTTTTTTGTCTTTCATGTTGTTGTATTGTTTTGTACTAAGGATTAAGTGTTTAAATGCTTAATATTTGTCATTTGAGTTATATCAATCTTTTTTTTTTTCGTGTGCATTTTACTTGATGTTAGGAGAGTAAAAGCGTTTTAATTTTGTGAATTGGATTTATAAATTTTGCTGAAGTTCATGCTTTCTATTTCTTATTGTTGATACTATTGAATTTCTACTGGTTGCCTTAATTGATTTATATTAGATTGTATATTTTTCCATTTTTTATGTGCTTAGAGACATATTTTTGCTATACTTGCTACAAAATGAAGTGTGGATTTGGGAGATAAAAAGTAAAGGGTAAATGATAATCATATTAACATCACAAGAAGAGTTATATTCAAGTTTGATTGAGCCAAAAGCAACAACAACTGTAATGAAGAAATTTTATTTGTTTTTTATTTAAGATTTTTCCTTAAGGTGTAATTGTTGGTTCGAGTGATGCACCTATGTCATGTTTGTGTTCCCTTTATATTTCATGTCATTGTTCATTCAGTTTGATTTTATTATTCTAGTGTTGATTATAGCATTTAGTAGAATTTTCTTTCAAACAAATTATTAGGTGCTAGCTATTTTTTTATGTGAATATTTTTATTTTTCCATTGAATTCATAATTTCAATTGCACAAGCTAGTGTTTACAGATTAAAGCTATATATTCATAGATTTCATATAAACCAATCTTAGTAGTGCCAAAAAATTATGGTCTCTATTTTTTGTTGTCTTCATAGATTTCTTCATCTCTTTTACGCTTTTTAAATGAAGTGAAGTGCCAATTTATTGAGTTATTTAATTATAATATATTAGTTTATATTTACACTAATGTATTAAGTACTTGTTAAAAAAAATTATAAAGTATCATTCTCAATATATTACTGGGTTTGCAGAAGCTATATAGTTATTATTTAATTATATTATTTAAGTTTATTATTCATTTATATGTGTGTATGAGTTATAACATCAGTATTTGTAGATTTTGATTGTTGTCTGTTATGGAAAATGTATTTCATATTTTATTCTTATAGTCCATATTTAAACACCAGATACCGCTTATGAAAAAGTTATATGTGTTTATGAGTTATAACATCAGTATTTATAGGTTTTGATTGTTATTTTTCATGCAAAATGTATTCATTAGTATTTTTTTGGTTTTTTGGAACTTTATCAGACAATGAATGTAAATAATAAAAAGAAGTGTTCAAATATTGAAGGCAATAATTTGAAATTGAAAAGGTAAGATTTAAACTTATATAAATTGTTAGTATATTATATTATTTTTGTCAATATTGAATATATTATTTGTATTTATGAAATTTTATTTATTTTTATTTGTACAATATAGTAAATTGATTTGTTTTATTGATTTTGCATAATTGAAAAAACAATTTATTGTGGATGTGCTACCAGATTATATTTTATTAGAAATAGCAAGCAAAACTTTAAATTTTGGATTGAAAAATCTATAAAATTTAGCAGTCACATAAGTATATTTATAATTTTTTTTATTGCAATGACTAAGAATTTACTTTATGTTTATTAAATGGAAGTGATGTATTTATTTAATATTTTATTTAATTTAAGGTAATCTTTTTTTAATGAATATGATTAGCTGCAAGAGATATTATGTTATCTGGAAGGAATTTCTAGAAAATATAAACTTGAAAAATCTTTACAAAAATATTGTTGAATTGAAGAAGGAAGAGATAAAATGCATAAAATTTTTGAAGAACAATGGGAATTCACATGCTCTTTTTATATGGGTACCAATTTTGTCTAAAACAAAACAAAAATGTTATTCAAGGATCGTATCAATTGTCCAAAGCTACTAAAGAAGGAAATATGTATGCAATTTACATAATAGGCATGAAAGATCATGCATATGGTTGGAATGCAGAAAGAACATATCTACTACAATTGATTAAAGATGAAAGTCCAAGAAAGCAGCTAAATAAAATACATGTTATTATTCAAAAATCCTAAATTATTCAAGGATTATTTGTGAAAAAACGAAGAAGAAAACCATTGGAAAAATAAACATAAAATTCCTACAGAGGAAGAATATGAAAATTTAAATGCTACAATCATATTATGGACGTTGAGATATTTAGTTTTTTTTAGAAAATTATAGAATTAGCTTTTATTGTACTTACTCTGTTTATTTTATCTTTTTACTTATAGATAAAATAAAATAATTGGTAATAAATGTCTTATAAATTATTTTTTTACCAACTTTGAAACTGTTTGTTATCACGAGTTCATTGGTCAATTTCGTTAGTTTTTGTATGATAACTATGCATGCATCTTTAGCATCAGGTGCACACTCAGCTCAATAACTGAAGTTCCCTCACAATGGTACATTTTTGTAATGGACCAAATTAATATCACTAAAATACAAAACAATCATAAAACACAAAAACTACTAGATAAATAAGTCCAAAAGTATTCGAATTAATAATGGGTATCCAAAATGGCAAATTTGTATTGTAAGTGTTAAAAAGGGAGAAATTTAATTGCATCTCATAAATTATGATTTGTATATTTTGCTTGGTAGTAGGCTTCACAATTATCTCAGTGGCAGGATCAGCAATAGTGAATTCTAGATAGAAGTTGCGAAATAGATTATATTCCATATACATATAATGAATTAGAGGCAAAGATGGAAGACATTAATAAAAGATGGTTTCAAAATTAAATTATAAAAATAGATCTCTAATTCAGCATTCAGATTCTTATATTTTTTTATGTTATAAACATAAATGTTTATGGTCCTATTCCTCGCTGCGATCTTGGTCTTCCTCTTTAAGGTTTAGATGCTATTACAGTTGCTATATTTTTTTTTATGAAATTTGCCTTTTCTTATTGCTAGTAATGATGGAATAATATTTTTTGTTTCTTATATTTTCTTTATTGTTTGTTTCACAACTTATGATTTGCCTGCTAATGCATTAACTCTTACGCAAAAGAACTTATTTCTTGATTTGAAATTTTGGTTAAGAGAAGGAAACACATTATTGATGTACTTATAATATCAATGTGTATTGTCTACTTGTAGATAGGAAATTGAAAAAATATAACTGCTACCGCAATGGCAGCAAAATTATCTATTTTCATTATAATATTAATAGTTTGCGATAGTGGCTACCCTTTAAATGCTCTACTCAGTTTATTTTTTGGTGTAGTGTTGAAAGTACTTTATGGTCTAAGAGAAAAGGGAAACTACATTGACAGAGTTGTTGAGAGGGACATTATAGTTTGATTACTGCTAGTCTTAAGGTGTTTGCAAGCTAATTATGTTCAAACAGGGTGGCGGCATTCGACCTCGATTCTCATCAAGTTAAAAGCTTTAGATTATGAAACATCAAAATAAGCAGCAGCGATAGCTGATCTAATGGTCTAATGGAACAGAATATATATACCTTTATGTTTAAAATTATGATATGTTCAAGATTTTTTTATATATACATAACTGTGAAACATCAAAATAATTATTAACAAATCTCTATAGATTAAGATACATATTAAAATCATTCTTTTATTATAAAATACCATTCAAAAAGACTAGACTATCCATATTCTAGCTAGCATATGGGAAATGAAGTTCATATGATTTTAGCCAACTCTTTAGCAAAACTAATTCTTACCAACAATCACACATAAAATGAAAATTAAGAGAGCAACATGTAAAGGCTGAACTTTAATCTCCGCAAAAAATCTAACATTAGATTTCAGGCAATGATAATCACAAAGGAAAAATTTAACAATAGAATGTTTATGAATGGTAAAGTCCATATAGTTATACATATAAAACATCATGAAGACAAGCAAAAATTATAAACAATATATATATATATAACAATAGAATGTTTATGAATGGTAAAGTCCATATAGTTATACATATAAAACATCATGAAGACAAGGCAAAAATTATAAACAATATATATATATATTCTTCTAAAGTTTCAAAAAGAAGAAAACAAGTTTCACATGTAAATAATCTTAACAACCTTATTTCTATTTTCAACAGCAGCAATTCGTATTCCTATCAGTGCATTATTTCAATTAACATTAGATACAGCAATCGAAAGTTTCAATAGTCAATGAAAGTTAAGTTGTCTTAACAGAAATATCAACTAATTTATTACATCAAATCAAAAAGTTGTAAAAAAAGTGCTGAAAATTATTGAGAGCATACTATACCCAAAGAAGAACTGCAGTTTCTACCCCTTATGGATTTTTGGATGTAACATATGCTATTTGAGACCGCTCAATGTCACTGAAAAGAAAAGCATAAAGTGTCCATTAACATGATACCCTATAACAATTACCATACACTAACAACTACAAACCCTATTCTAGTTACAACAAAGAAGGTTCATAAATTAAGGCTACTCTAAATTTGAATGTTGCTTTATATGTGCAACCAATCCATTAATGTGAAATGAAAAAACAGTAAACTTAACATCTTTGTACAAAAAACTAACCCAAGACTAATAATAATAATAATAATAATGATAATAATAATACTATATATGATTATTGATAAAATTGATTATCATTATCATATATATATTATTATTATCGAAGAAATACAAAGAGCCAAAAGATAAAAAGAAAGATTATACAAAGAATAATATAAGAAGCAAAGGAATTGAACTTTTGGCACCGGGATAAACAGGAATAGGAAAACACCATACCTTTTTCTACCATTTTAAGTAGCTTCTTGTGAGGAAAGCTTGAAAGGTTACAATGAGGAGAGTTCAAATAAAAAACTGGCTGAATCTGCACATAAGAAAAATTTGCTATAGATGTTGTAAAGAGAAACAAAAATAAAGTGCACAGAAAATAAATAAAGAACAAAAATAAAATGCAAGAGGAAAATTTCAAAAATCAATTAGAGCAACAAATATAAACAAACACACAAAGGAAAGCAAGTGCACACACAGGACTTTCATAGAACTACATGCTAAATAAACAAATTCAAATTCATGCATTATCTCTTAGTAATTAGACAAGAGTAGTAGAGCCAATCTACCCAGACAATTTAGTAACAGTAATTTAATATCATCTATACTTCTAGTAAGCATTTGGATAAAGCAAAGCATTACAATACTCAATTCTAAATTCAGGCACAAACAGATTTATGATCTTCACAATGGATTGAATGGTTAAAAAATACTAAATTATAATATTACAAAATTATTATTAGTATATAATAACTAGAAAAATACTTTTGAAAAAACACAGGGATGCAAAAACAAAGAAGCCACCTCTAACTGTTGTTCTTTGAGAAGGTAATTTGGCAGAGAAGAGAAGGAGAGAAAACAAAGTAACAACTTATTTTTATTATTTATCTAATAAAAATAAAAAAAATATTTATCAATTTATTTATCAAATAAAACAAAAAAATAACAACCAATCAAAATAAAATAAAATAAGTAAAATTAAAATAATAATAAAAATTAAAAAATAATAATTGCGGACTGATCAGAAATATAGTTTTCCGATCAAAAAAAAAAAATTTCGAAAAACATGGCCGTTTGGCCACTTTGATGAATTTTGATACCAAAATGGTACCACTTTCACTCAACAAAATTCTTTTGCCAATTTTGGCCGAAGTGATTTTTTTTTTTTGAATTTTCTTATTATTTTTTTGAATTTTTCTTTTAAATTTTTTTTGGAAAATTTATTTTATATAAAAAAATAATAATAAATAAAAAAAATTTAAAAACAAGTTCTAAAAAAAATTACAATTCAGTCCAAAACCAATAAATCATATCCAACAAATTTAATTTCACGGTCTATTTTCATCACCGGGTCCTCTGCCGCATCCAAACTCAAAGTATTCGGAAATTAGGTGCTTACAGTTGCCCCCCTTGTTGCTGTTTGTTTGAAAAATTGCGACAAAGCAAATAAGCACTCAATTTCAAAAGCAAAGAGTTAGGATACTTACCTGGGTATCTTGAGAATTCTATTTGTATTGATGCTTATGATGATGTGCAACATCATGCAGAATGCTACAACAAATTTCACTATAATCCCTGTGGGATGTCTTGTGAAAAAGTGATTTAAAGATGTGCTATAGTTCTTGTGGAACGTCTAGCAGTGATGCTATAACTGCTGTGTAGTGTCCAGTTGATTTCACTATATTCCCAATGGGACGTCTAGCTATGTGATAAATTTTGATGTATTCCCTATAGGACGTCTAGCGAAGTGATGCTATAACTACAGTGTAGTGTCTAGCAGATTTCACTGACGTTTAGTGAAAAAGTGATTTGAAGATGTGTTATAGTTCCTGTGGAACATCTAGCAGTGATGCTATAACTACTGTGTAGTGTCTAGCTGATTTCACTATATTCCTTGTAGGACATCTAGTGAATTGTATTTTTAGCTATATTCCCTGTGGGACGTCTAGCTATATGATAAATTTTGCTATATTCCCTGTGGGACGTCCAGTGAAGTGATGCTATAACTACTATGTAGTATCTAGCAAAGTGAATTTAAAATTGAGTTATAGCTACCATGTAGCATATAACTGAATGACTTGAGTTATAGCTACCATGTAGCGTATAATTGAGTGAACTTAAAATTTGAGTTATAGCTACCATGTGGCATATAACTGAGACTAAGTGCAGTGTATGCAAAATGCATACATCTTCATATTGATCAATTGTGCATTTGTGCTGACTGATTGGAATTTTTGCTGGTTGGCTTTGAATTTTTTGCTGATTGGCTCTGATCAACTGCTTTCATTACTTGCTAACCTTGATTGACTTAATAATGCTGGTGCTAATTCCATATGTTGGGTGTATCTCCTTCTAGATTTAAATGCTTATTGAAGTTAGTTTCAACATGATAATTGTACAAAAGTACATTATAATTGAGCAAATTCATCAATTTATCACGAGATAATGTGCATTCAATGAATCTCACTAATTTTGATTTTGATGGCTATCATTTATTTGCAATTCGCAAAGTTAGAGGTATTGTTAACCATCTTATGCTAAGAGTGTATTATTTACTAAGTGAAGAGCTAACTTTTACACCTAAATGCGAGGAGAATTTACTAGATAAAACTTGTGGACATTGAGCATAAACAGATTGAATTTTGAGTATTACAACAGTCTTTGATTTATTGATGTGCTTTTCTTCCTTATCCTAGAATTACCCTGCCTTTTTTATATTACACAACGTGGATACAGTTAGAAAGGTCCGTTGGATACTCATACTCTATTTAGAGCATTGGAGCAAATAGAGCAGCTTTTAACGTGGTCCTCTTTTAGTATTCCCCCACCTTTCCTATATTACTCAACGTGGATACCGCTAAAGGATTCACATTGATACTCTTACTCATATATGAGCATTGGAGTATATTATAAGTGCTTACTCTTATTTTAATTCTCCTTTTAGTATTCCCCCACCTTTCTTGTATTACTCAGCGTGGATATTGTCAAGGAATTTTGTACTTATACTCATTTGAGCATTGGAGTATATTAGATGCACATTTATTATTCCAAAGGATGAAATGATACTCTAAAATTCAAGCAGTTTATACTGCAAATCAATATATTTTATTTTTGCATATTCTTCAATTCATTCGGGTGTAAAGCAAGCATTAGATTGATTAGAGTTTAGAGACTGTCAGCATAAAATCATTGATCGGACATCCGAACTCTATGAGGCTAATAAAAGAGAGCCCTTAAGATCAAAGTTCATGAGATAAATTTTTTTGCATATGATCTCATTAAATGGATGAATTTACTTTGAATTTTTGGAAATTTTCTTTTTCTTTTTTATTTTATTTTTATTTTTTGAGGATGCACTTTATCACAAAAACTAAAGGGATAAAGTTTTGTTACTTCCCTCGAACATTGATTAGGATGTTTATCACATGGAGTGATATTCTAATGAGCAATTGGTGTTTACCTTCTTGCCTATTCTTACTATCATGCTGGTTCTGTTCCCTTCTTCTTTCCCTTTTATTTTCCCTATACAGAATACCATAAGTTAGTCTAGTCTGTTTGCATGTAAAGAAGTTTTATTAGAATGCAACTTCTTTTTTTGCACTCTTCCCTTTTTTATTGCAGTGATGACGTCTCTGATCACAGGGGTCTTGATACTCTATTATTAAGGTCATAGCATAAGGTTTAGTTTTTCCTTTTGTTATTATTGTTGATACTATGATAAAGGGCTCATTCCTCTTTCTGACATTTCCTATAAAAAGGTTTGGGAGTTAAAGATCTTATTTCATAATCAAAGAAGTTTTAGAGTGCATTCATCTCAAGTTTTTGAGTACATTCTTCCTTTTCTGGGCTGGTGACTGCATTAGTGTTGTGTTGGACCTTCTCATCATTGCACTCTATACCCTATATTGACTTTAACATTGTAGAGTTATAGTTTGATTGGTCAAGAGTTGAGAGAGGTGTTTCTTCAAGGATTCAATGTTTTCATTTTTGCTTGAGCTTTTTGTAGCTATCAGAGGTACACTCAGGAGCATCTCTTAGAGCAGATTCTTACTGATCCATCTGAGGTACGCTTGTCATCACTCTTTCCCATATCATTGATTTCACAATTTATGGGAGTAGGTTCTCTTCTTTTGAGGCTTTAGGCGATATTCCAAATAATGCTCCAGATGAGGCTATAATGATGGATGTTGAATTTGAAGAGCTTGAGTCTTCTATCCAACCACTTGAGATTGCCTAGGATGAGGCTTTTGCGAATGATATCTCTTTGTTAACTATGCCCATTGAGCTTCAAGTCACTCCTCCTATTTTCACTTATCCAAACTCTAAGTACTTTCCTGCACTTTTACAGCACTAATTTTAAATGTTAGTAAGAGTATTTGCACAACCTTAACTTGTCTTAAAGATCTTTTCCCATGAAAAAAGAAGTATCTCACAACAGATGTATGCAAGTGTGTGTATGATATGCATGATCCTAATAGGTCTTTTATTTGGAGTGTGACAATAAGGTGCTTCATCAATAACTTATAGCTTTGAGCAGTGGATGCTTCAATGATAGAACTTCTGATGTTAAAGCTTCTGACATAACTCAGATAACCAAGCTAGAGGATGGAATCTGTGGCCTTACACTGGAGCTTTATTATTGACTGATGCATCTGTATGCATGTAATTTACTCTTTTCTACCCCAGAACCCTTTTATTGATTCTTATACTTCAGTGTTCCATCTTCAGTCTTTGAGTGCAGAGTCATTGTTTTACCCCCAATGTATTTACATTTTTGCCTCCAAAGTTACATTTTTCCCTGAGTTTTTTATACTTTTTATTCATGAAAATGGTGATAAGAAGCGAGGATCATGAAAAACTGAATTAGTCTTTCACCTATCATTCCCTTATATTAAAGATGCAGAGGAGTGAGTGAATTGACTGAAGATAGTTCTTGACACTGAAATTAACTGGACTTGCTCTCAGTGGAACCTGGAAAAGGTGAGGAATTTATAGATGATGATGCACTGATTAATGACAGCTACAAGGTATGGATTACAATTTAAGCCACCTGAATTCTCTAAATATAAGGGGACACTATACTTTACGAAATGAATCATAAAGGGATGACAAGAAGAAAAGATAAAACTAAAACAATGATCTCATAGCTCTGATTTCTCGAGCTTATATTATGTTTTGTTTGTTCCATTCAGATACTTATGCGGTATGATAAAGACGAATATGCAATATTTGAACAAAAATTTCACACTCAACTTTACTTATTATTAGGGCAAAAATGAGAACATTCATTACATCGCATGATACAACTCCTGGTATCAGCTAATCTTTTTTGGATTTTCTAACTAAATATTTTTTGTCACTTTTATTTCGCTAATTTTTGCCTTCCTAGCCCTTTATTCATTCTTTCTTTTTCTTCATTTTTCTCTTTTCGTATATTCTCTCAAATTTTTTTCTCTTCTCAGAAGTTGTACCATATGATATAGGAATGTTCTTTGAATTTTCATTTGTGCCCATACTGAATGAATATAATTGGATTGAATTTATGTCAAACATGCATATCAATATCATAATGCATAATGTCATCAGGATGCACATCACACAAGTAAGCCAAAATCAGAATTCATATCATCGATCATGAAAATAAAATATTCACAAGAAATTTGGAAATTTATTTGAAGAAAAAAAAAGCAACATGATTATTTTCTATTCTAAAAACGCTAGGTCTCATGGTACTTCTTCTTCAGGTAATAGACAAGGTAGCTTTTGACTGCTATGGTTCATTCTTTCTTCCTATCTTTCCCCACCTTAACTATGCATGTTTCTCTCTTTCCTAGTTTCTCAATATCAAACTTGCCCAACAAATCTTCAAATCCCTGTTGTGGTTATGCAAGAGTCAAAGGTTCTATAGCCTTTTCATTTTATGAATCCTCATCATCAAACTCTTCTCCCTATCCTCTAAGTATGACTGAATTAATAAGTACGTCAAAAGAAGGTGGTTTAGAGTAGAACACTTTGTAGTCAAATTTACCCGAAGGCTGGCCCAATAAATCTTCAACTCCCCTTTGTAGTTGTTCAGGAGTCAAAGATTTCTCAACTTTCTCCTCACTTCTAGGGTCATCAAGAGATTTCTTATCAATTTCAAGGTTTATTTTCTCAAAGGAACTAAGCACTTCTTCCTCACTAACTCCTGAATTAATCATCATGGTGGTTGGGGTGGAACATTTTGGTAGTTTGGGAAAGGATTATTTCTGGTGTTCGGGTTTTCAAGGCCTATGATTTTTCTAGAGTCTATAAGGTTTTTGATTTCGCGTTTGAAGCAGATGCAATTATCTATGGAACGGCCAACAACTTGATGAAATTTGCAGTAACTGCTTGGGTTATAGCCTAGGGTGTTTCAGTTTGGTGGGTTTGGATTAGGTAAAGGTTAAAGTAAGCCCTTGCATTAGACACTCTAGGACGTTTGACAAAGGTTGGTTAAAGTTTAAGAATCTCCTCAGTTGTTGGACAACTTGCACTTCCACAGCTCGACTAGTGTTTCCTTGTTGTGTGCCCCTAGTTGGGTAATTTCTTGTCCCAGTGCTTCTAATAATTTTCTTCTTTTCATTCTCCATCTCCTCAGCTTGCAATCCATCATCATAGAGGTCTACAAAAGATTTAAAGTTCATCATTTGTAGCCTTTCAACCAAATTAGGTGACATATTACGAACAATCATCCTACCTTGATCTTTTTCAGCCAATTTATTTTTCATTAATCCTGCATTGTTCATGAATCTAGTTAAAAAGTCTGAAAAAGATTCATTGGGTTTTTGCTTTTTGTCAATTCCAAATCCTTGATAGATACCTCTAGCTTGGTGTTATGGTCATACTACTTTAAGAAAGCAGCACATAGCACTCTCCAATTAGCCCAGACTAATTT
This sequence comes from Mallotus repandus, assembly GCA_949671775.1. Taxonomy (NCBI): domain Eukaryota; kingdom Viridiplantae; phylum Streptophyta; class Magnoliopsida; order Malpighiales; family Euphorbiaceae; genus Mallotus; species Mallotus repandus. Next base: position 21,684 of record CATIWM010632240.1, read on the forward strand.
CTTTAACCCATGATACCAATTCACGGCTATTCCCTCTAAGGACAGTACAAACAGCCTAGTGACCACTGATAATGGGGCTTTAGTGGTACTCATAGTTGTAGTGTATTGGCTAAGGTGTATCCTTAGATCTCCAGTACCATCAAACTTCTAAAGTTGAGGCATTTTAAATTTTTCAGGCAATTTATCCCCTTTAGTGTTCATCATGTCATCAAAATTAAATGAGTAACCCATTCTTTGCCCTCTTATCAGCTCTTCCATCTTGAGCATTTTCTAAGTTAACCCTTGCTTCTGCGTGGATTCATGGTCTTTTACTAATTCAAGTGATTCCTTTGTTGCTTTCTCTATCATATAATTCTCAACATCTTTAAATTTTACTTCAGCAGTAGGCACATTTCTAACAGCAGGTTGCCTTCAGCATTATCAATTAGAGTAGCAGCAGGTGGACCATCCATAATAGGTGGAATAGCTAGAGCATGAGGTACGACAGCAGGAACAAGTGGAATTGCAAGTGGTGGTGCTAGTCCAGCTAAGAATTGTCTCAGTTCATCTTACATCATGGTTCTTATGTCATCCATCAATACTCCTTTGATGTCTTCCAAAGTCTAATTTCCTCTTTGTTCTGGTTCCATTTCTTCTGCTTGACTGGTTGGAGCTTGAGCAACTTCTAGGTAAAGTGGGTTGATAGGACTCTTTTCCAAACTCTTAAGAATCTTGTTGGCTATGGATTATGGACTCGAATCAGTTCTCACTAATCTGTCACCTTTCCGTTCCTAAACATAGGAAGATCCGAATGAATCTATGATGGTTGTAGAACAAGGTGTTAGTATGATGCATGAACTATATGTATGCATGTATGCATGATGCACGTGCTATGTAACAAGTAACGAGTAATAAATCGAGTGTACAACATACATCCTTCCAACCTTATTTCTCCCACACACGTATTCAATCGCGAGTCTCTTTTCCTAGGATTTCTGGTCTTGGCCTTAATATCATCAGGGGATATCAAGAACCGACGTGCATTCCAAATCTCTCAAAGCAGTAAAAACATAGAAACAACATTTCCAGCTATAAAAGTTTAGCCCAATCTTTATTTAGCTTAAATGGGCTTCTAAAGTATGGACTTGGGCTTTTATAGATAGAAATACCTCATGGCAATATACACAAGCAATTTGGGTAATCCTAAGAGAAGTTACTAAGTCACTACATGAGCTGAGTCCATTAGAAAAGTTAAGGTCCTCTTAGCAAGATGCCCTCCTTTAAGACTTGAGTTACAAGCCAAGGTTAGAGGGGCCCAACATCCTTTACAAATTCGAGAAAAGACTACCCCCTTTAGGACTTAGGTTACAGACTCTGGTCAGATGAGCCTGGTAATCTCTCTTGAACTAAGTTAAGGTTAAGAGTAATTGTTAGCCAATCTACAATTCTATGAAGCTAGTGGAATTAAGGGACTATAAATCAACGCCATCGGCTAATAGGGACATGCAAGAATGAATGCAAGAATAAAATAATAATTAATAAGAGAATTCTAAAGAACACAAGTAGAATCGGTATCTCTTATCCCTAATGGAGTCGCCACTATAGACAGCAGGGTTAGCGCGCGTCCAAGATTTTAGCAATTGCGACACTGTTTGAGCTCAGGGCTCCAGGGAACACACTAACCATATCATAAAGACATGGCGTGGAGATGAGGAGCCACCACCCAAGGTAATAACTAGGACAAATCGATGGTGGTGGTAACTCGATTCTCTAAAAGAAGTTAGCACCATAACTAGGAAATTCTGGGAGCAGAATATCAACTTCTTTTAGTCTCATGTTCTTTAAAATTAGTTTATGCATTACTATCTTATTCTTTAATTACATACAATTTCATTTAAACCCTATTTTGCATACATCTAACTCCTAAGGCAACTAGTCCATGAAAAGGCACATAAGAAATGCATTCACAAAGCGCAACGTCTCTAAGTCTAAACTACATTAATTTTATTTAAATTAGTTAATTCTACATTTTATTTACAAATGTGTTGAAAACTAAAGGTAGACCTACATTTTGATTAATTTAATGGGCTTAAATCTATTTATTTTAATTCTAAGGAAAGTGAGTCTAAGTCTATTAAACTTTTAAAAAGAAAAGGAAATAAATTAGTGGGTCTAAGTCTAATTAATTTT
>CATIWM010632275.1:0-15788 GCA_949671775.1 Mallotus repandus
TATATATAATATTATCATGAATACATAATATTATCATATATAATATTTTATTTTAATTACTACTAATTTAATCAATATTGTCTTTGCTTTTATAATATTGACATACTAAATCAAATTATATTTATTGAATATTAATATTTACATTAATGTCATGACCTGAATCAGAGGTGTGTGACCGCTACTAGGGAATGGGGATACATAAAGTAACCGAATCTCATAGCAAGCCTTAAAATTTTTTCGCGGAAATAAACCAATACACTTAACAATAAATCATAATAAATGCACAATCTTATAAAAGCATAAAAAAATATTCTTTTGAATACAATATTTCAGTTCAGATATAATACAGAATACCAATAATACATATTTGAAATTTAACTACTGCAGTGTCTAGAATTTTAGTTACACAGTACAAAATCAAATTAACATACATAATATAGCCGGTGAAGAATGAACTCGGCGCAAACTAGGGATAATAGGAGATAGACTATGAGGTCCTAAAAAAAAATAGGTTGAAGGGAATTAGACCTCACTGAGTGAATTAATTTTATAAAATGCATGCTGATTTTAAAACCATTTGTTAAAACTTTTTAAAATAAAATAGAAAAAAATAATTACAATGATAAAAATCATTTACTTTTCTCGATAATATTTATAAAAGTCTCTTTAAAATTCCTTAAATCAATTTAATATGAAATTCTCGTATAAAATATTTAAAATATTTATTTTGGTGAAAAATCTGGTAGAACACCTAAACCATTACTCTAATTGCCTTTCGGCTCTCTTAATCCAAGTGACTGCCGTCCTGAGAGCAATGCATCAACCGAGTTATTGCCACAGTCATTTCACTCATTCCATATTGGATGTCTCAAGAGCAATGCATCAACCGAGTCACATCCATTTTTCTTTTCTTTTACCGGCCCGAGAGCAATGCATCAACCGAGCTCTAACCATTCACACATTAATCATATACTAAAATATTACCCGTGCGCACGTGGTCCTAGTGATACCCACTAGGTAGCACGTTCTACCATTATCTCCAAATCAATTATAAGTAATTAAATCAAATAAATAAATAAATCATATTGGATAATTTTTCTTTTAAAGATGCTTTATCTTTAATTGCTAGAAAAATATATTGAAACACACACACAACACACATCCCATAAAATTAACTCACAGGTTGAGCATGTCGGGCAATGCATTCTTTGTGGTCCTTGTGCTATAGCTCGTTCTCCGGAGTTCTATAAAATAAATAATATTTATTTAAAATATGCTCATAAAATAAAATAATTAAATTCATGAAAATTCTTGAAATTATGGAAACTAAAGAATTGATGAAACTGACTCGACCAAGGGCACAACTCATCTAAAACTAGAATTTCAACACAGGCTGATGTCATGTTTTACAAAAAATCTATCAAAAATTTGGCAAAATCTCCTCTATAAAATTGACATCCTCTCTACTAAAAGTAGAGTCATTCCAGCACGAAAATACACTTCGAATATACTAGACAGAACCACACTCGGGTTGGACTCCTAAACTACACATAATTCCGACCGAGTTTCAAATTCACAATAATCAATAGAATAATATAATTTTTAATAAATTACCAAAAATCATAAAATCTCATTTAAATACCATAATTTAATTTATTTCCACAATAAAATATAAAATATATTTATTTTCAAATAAATAGTAAAATTCTAGCGTATACTTAAATTTTCGTCAATAAACATATATAATTCAAATCTTACAATCAAATTAACATTTATTGCAAATAACCATTTAAATTACTTAAATATATTATAAAATTAGTAGATAACTCAATTAGGCTTAAAATAATAAATAAATTTATTATTCATATATTTTTCTGAAAATTTGTAATAATTAGTTGAAAATAGGAAATAATTTATAATTTTTTTATACTATTTATTTCTCAAATTCTATCTAAAACATATTAATTAACAATAATTTCAACTAAAATATGAAATTCGATAATTTTTCCGAAAATTTATTTTTCACATAAACATTCAAAAATTTATATTAAAAATTTTATACATAATTTTAATAAACTTTCTTCATGAACTTTGCTCAAAATAATTAGTAGAATTTATTAAAAATATGTTCTTCCTGAGCCCGGAACAATAACTTCGAGCTTGGAATAGTGAAATTTTGAATATAATTTCAGAAAACATAAAAATTATCAATGGATAGCTCACAACATCAACATCAAATAATCCTAAAGCACATATACCTAATAAATTCATTTTCAAGCTTAAACTAACAAATTGACCCAAAAACCTATAATTGAAAAATCCAAATTTGAGGGGCTTACCGGAGTTGGAATTGAAAATTGTTTGTGGGGAAAGATTACCTAGAGGGAGAGGAACAATTTACACTCTCTGGCGAGGTCTGGTGTTGCCGAAATCGGCTCCGGTGACTCCTCCTCCTAATATGGCCGAAAATGAATCGAGAGAGAGAGAGAGAGAGAGAGAGAGAGAGAGAGAGAGAATGACTGGTGATGGTGCCTGGAAGTGGACGACGAGGAGAGCAGGTATTTGGCGCCATGGGTGTTCTAGCGTGGTGGTGGTAGTCTGATTAAGGAAGAAGAAAAATGGCAGGAGGAAGAAAAGAATAGGAAGAGGAAGTTAGTGGCTACTGCCACTTGACCCGTTTTTTTTTTCCAAAACATATGAGACAAACTTAAAATAAATTAACATAAATAACATTAAAATATTATTTATTTAAAAGTAAAAAAAGTAAATATATATTTATATTATATTAAAAAAAATCTACTACAAATAATTACACCCACTCACACTAAATTTTTCAATTATATATATATACTCTAAACTTTAACTAAAATTTTTATTAGCCATATATTTTTAACATCAATTTAATAAAACAATCAAACTTAATAATCTCCAATTAATTTCAAATTTAATTCCACTAAATAAAAATCTCAATAATAATAGAATATTTATTAACACTGCAAGACTCAGAAATATATTTTATAAATTTTAAAATAATTCGGGTGTTTACAATCTTTTCTCCTTATAAAAATTCATCCTCAAATTTTAAATAAAATAAAAGGAGTACAAGATTTTCACAAAGTAAAAAGATAGGGATATGCCACTTGCATCACTGCCTCGATCTCCCACGTGCAATCTTTCATTGTATGGTTGCTCCACAACACTTTCACCATCGAAATTTCTGTAGTATAGAGCTGTCGAACTTGTCGATCCACTATCGCCACTGGGTACTCTTCGTTCGCCAAATCTTCGCTGAGCTCCACTGTCTGAGGTTGAAGAACATGCGAAGGATCAGAAACATACTTTCTCAACATCGAAACATGAAACACTGGGTGAATCCGCAATAACTCTAGCGGTAACACCAGTCGGTATGCCACTTCGCCAACTCTCGATCGAATCCTGAAGGGTTTGATATATCTGGGAGCTAAATTACACTTCTTAACGAACCTCATCACTCCCTTCATTGGAGACACTTTGAGAAACACCAAGTCTCCAACAGAGAATGACAAATCCTTCCTCTTAGGGTCTGCATAGCTCTTTTGTCTATTGAAAGCTGTCCTTAACCTCTGCTGAATGATGGGTACCTTTTCAGAAGTCACTTGCACCAATTTCAGTCCTGTCAACTGTCTCTCGCCAATTTTCCAACACAAAGGCAATATGCATTTTCTTCCATACAACGCTTCATATGGAGCCATTTCAATGCTTGCATGATAACTGTTGTTATATACAAATTCAATCAATGGCAAGTGTATGTCCCATTGACCACCAAAATCAATCACACACATCCGAAGCATATCCTCCAAAGTTTGAATGGTCCTTTCAGACTGACCATCAGTTTGAGGATGAAAAGTTGTGCTGAAGTCCAACCTTGTACCCAAAGCCTTATATAATTCTTGCCAAAAGACTGAAGTAAATGTGGCTCCTCTGTCAGACACTATACTCACTGGTACTCTATGAAGATAAACAATTCGGTTAACATACAATCTTGCTAACCTGTCAGTAGAGTACGTCTTCTTGATTAGAAAAAAGTGAGCTGACTTAGTCAATCTGTCAACTATCACCTAGATAGCATTATAGCCACTTAATGTACGGGGTAAACCACCTAGAAAATCTATAGCAATCATATCCCACTTCCACTCTGGGATGGGCAATTGCTGTAATAATCCTGAAGGCCTTTGATGTTCCAAGTTCACCTGCTGACAAGTAAGAAACTTGGACACAAATTCTGCAATGTCTCTCTTCATCCCATTCCACCAATATATATCTTTCAAATCATGATACATCTTGGTAGAACCTGGATGAATACTATAAGCAGAAAAATGCGCTTCCTCCATAATCTCCTTTCTTAATTCATCCACATCCGGTACATATAGCCTTGTGCCCAAATGCAACATGCTCTCACTGTCAATTATAAAGTCTCTAGATTGACCTTGTTGCACTTCAAACATAATCTTCTACAACTGTGGATCTATTCTCTGAGCTGCTTTAACTCTATCCAAGTACACTGATCGTACTATGAATTGAGCTGAAAGACATTTCTTGGTTATCTGCTGTTGCAATCCCTGATCAATCAGCTCATGCAACTCCTTAATGATTGGCCTCTTTTCTATGCTGATGTGTGCAAGACTATCAACTGACTTTCTACTCCGTGCATCAGCTACCACGTTTGCTTTACCAGGATGGTAAAGAATAGAGCAAACGTAATCTTTTAGTAGTTCCATCCATCTCCTTTGTCTCAAATTCAAGCCTCTTTACTGAAAGATGTACTTTAAGCTCTTATGGTCGGTGTATATTTCACAAGTCACACTATATAGATAATGCCTCCATATCTTCAAAGCAAACACCACAACTGCCATTTTCAAATCATGGGTTGGGTAGTTCTGCTCGTGCTTCTTTAACTGACGTGAAGCTTAAGCAACTACTCTCCCATTTTGCATAAATACACACCCCAGTCCAACTCGAGAAGCATCACAATACACTGTATACCCTTCATTCCCTGAAGGTAAAGTCAATACTGGAGCTGAAGTTAAAAAGTCCTTAAGCTACTGGAAGTGCTCTTTGCATCTGTCAGTCCAAACAAACTTGACATTCTTTTGAGTTAGCCTTGTTAAAGGCACTGGAATCTTGGAGAAATCCCTCACAAATCTCCTGTAATATCCTGCTAAACCCAAAAAACTTCTCACTTTGGTGACTATTGTAAGTCTTGGCCATTCTGCAACTGCTTCAATCTTCTTGGGATCCATTTGAATGCAATCTTTGGACACGACATGGCCTAAGAATGCTACTTGACCCAACCAAAAAATCACATTTTAAAAATTTGGTATACAATTGATGTTCCCTCAAGATCTGAAGCACAAACCTCAAATGCCTTTCATGCTCCTCCTTAATTCTTGAATATACCAAGATATCATCATTAAAGACAATCACAAATCGGTCTAAGTATGGCCTAAATACCCGATTCATCAAGTCCATAAAGGCTACTGGGGCATTAGTCAACCCAAAGGACATCACCAAAAATTCATAATGGCCATATCTCGTCTGAAATGTAGTCTTAGGTACATCTCCACTTCTAATTCTCAACTGATGATACCCTGACTTCAACTAGCACCTTCTCAACTGCTCCTATATTCACCTTTGTATCTCTGACCACAGCTAAATAGCCTTTACATCCTCTTCTAAGCATCTTTCTAGCTATGATTACAGAAATAAGATTTTGAGGCATTGAACTCTTATCACCACCGAATTGAAACTCTTCATTATTAGGGATTCTAAAAATCGCTACCTTCTCTCGACAATCCAACATGGCATAATGTCGAGCTAACCAATCCATCCCCAAGATCACATCAAAATTGATTACATCCAGCAATACCAAGTCTACCAGCAACTCTCTACCTTCTACCAACACGGGACAAGATGGAAAGAATATGTCTGTCTCCAACTCGTCACTAAGTGGAGTCGCTACATACAAGCAAAATAACAATTTGGATGGTTGCCACTCCATCCTCAAAGCAAAGATAGGCAAAAAAAAGAATGTGATGCACTAGGATCAAATAAAACTCTAGCCTCAAAAGAACACACTGAGAGAGTACCTGCTACCACTGCATTAAATGCATGAGCATCCTGAGGAGTCAGAGTGAACACCCTAGCCTATCCATGGCCAACCTGCTGAGAACTGGAAGGCAGAGTGAATCCTCTACCACTCGGTCTACCCCCATATCTGCCTCCTGAACCTCGACCCTGTTGGCCCACATACTAAGTCGGTCTCTACTGAGGGTACATAGGTGCCTGGTAAGGCTGCTGTACCTGTTGAAATGATTGAGCAACTGAAGATGAATATCTTTGGGCAAAAGAAGACTGATATCCAGTGTTAGGACAAGCTCTGACAAGATTTCCAATCTGCCTACACCTGAAACAGGTTCCAGTCAGTAAATGGCACAACCCCTGATGTACTCAGCCAAAAGTAAGGTATGCACTGGGCCCCGAGCCTGAACTACCATGCCTAAAGCTGTGACTGCTACTACCACTACTGGCTCCAGGTCCAAATCTCAGAGGTCTACTACTCCGTCTGTTGTGTCGGCTAGTCCTATGCGCCTGATTAATTTAATAACCCTACTGTGAAGTGCCCGCAACCTGATTACCAAAATTGCCCATCTGAAACATAGGTTGTTGAATCTCCTATGTCATCGCTACTCCACTATTGCTACCCGCATAAGGGTCAGAAATGGTGTCGTGCATAATATGGCATCGCTCTAGCTGTTGAGCCTCCTCAATCACATTGTCCAACGTCTAGCCTGTAGTCTGGATACTTATGTAGGCTGTACCTAAACCCGTCACATATAACTCTACAGCTCTCCTATCATCCTGCATCACATCTAGTGCATGACGACCAAGTTTGAGGAACTTATGGGTGTAGTATGCCACTGACCGATAACCCTTACTTATGTGCAGTAGCTATCATCTGTAGTTATCCTTCATTGATACTGGACAAAAGTACCTCAGAAACTGCTCCTTAAATTCCAACCATGTCATCGTAGTCATGCAGGGCTGAATGTACTGCATAAACCAATCTTGAGCTGCGGCTTGAACAGATAACTCCACAACTATAATCCGCTAATAATCCATGTAACCTGTTTGAGTTCAGGCCTAGATGGTGTTAAGGAAATCCAATGCATCTCCAGTGCCATCAAAAGAAATTCTTCCCACTTGGGAATACAGTAGTGCTGCATCTGCATCAGACATCCCCTGATTCCTCTGTTGAAGCATCTGCTGAACTAAAGGCATGGCTTGATTCAGAGATACCAAGCCTTGGTTGATACCTGCAATTCCAGCTGCAAAAGTTGCAGGTCAACCTCAGGAACTCCTTGCTCTACACGCTGCTCTTGTTCTTATATTTGAGCTGCTTCTGCTTTATATCTACCCCTACCCCTTCCTCTACGTCGATGAGCATGGGGAGGAACTTCATCCTGTACGGACTGCTCATCATCATCATACGCTGCCTCGACAACATGAGCATTCCGTGCTCTCCTTCTCATTTTGAAAAGATAAAACAAATAAAATTCAAACACAACAAGGGATAGACACAAACAAGGAAGCCTAGAAGCAACGAGGACAATAATTGACATTTATCAACCTAATTATCACAGTAGCTCAAGAAAAAAATATGTAACTCAAAGATCATTAGAGCCAAAAATAAAACATGGGCTCTGATACCAACTTTGTCACGACCCGAATCAGAGGTTCATGACCGGCACTAGGGAATGAGGATACATAAAGTAACCAAATCCCGTAGCAAGCCTTAAAAATATTTCGCTTAAATAAACTAATAAACTTAACAATAAATCATAATAAATGCACAATATTATAAAATCATAAAATAATATTCTTTTAAATACAATATTTCAGTTCAGATACAATACAGAATACCAATAATACATATTTAAAATTTAACTACTGCAGTGTCTAGAATTTTAGTTACACAGTACAAAATCAAATTAACATACATAATGCAGCCGGTGAAGAATGAACTTAGTGCAAATTGGGGATAATAGGAGATAGACTGCGAGGTCCTAAAAAAATAGGTTGAGGGGAATCAGACCTCACTGAGTGAATCAGTTTTATAAAATGCATGTTGATTTTAAAACCATTTGTTAAAACCCTATTTAAAATAAAATAGAATAAAATAATTACAATGATTAAAATCATTTACTTTTCTCGATAATATTTATATAAAGTCTCTTTAAAATTCCTTAAATCAATTTAATATGAAATTCTTGTATAAAATATTTAAAATATTTATTTTGGTGGAAAATCTGGTAGAACACCTAAACCATTATTCTAATAGCCTTTCAGCTTTCTTAATCCAAGTGACTGCCGTCCTGAGAGCAACGCATCAACCGAGTTACTGCCACAGTCATTTCATTTCTTCCATATTGGATGTCCCAAGAGCAGTGCATCAATCGAGTTACATCCATTTTTCTTTTCTTTTACCGGCCCGAGAGCAATGCATCAACCGAGCTCATTTATTCACATATTAATCATATACTAAAATATTACCCGTGCGCACGTGGTCCTAGTGATACCCACTAGGTAGCACGTTCTACCATTATCTCCAAATCAATTTAGATTATAAGTAATTAAATCAAATAATTAAATAAATCATATCAGATAATTTTTCTTTTAAACATGCTTTATCTTTAATTACTAGAAAAATATATTGAAACACACACAGAACACATCCCATAAAATTAACTCATAGGTTGAGCGTGTCAGGCGATGCGTTCTCTACTGCCCTTGTGCTAGAGCTCGTGCCCCGGAGTTCTCTAAAATAAATAATATTTATTTAAAATATGCTTGTAAAATAAAATAATTAAATTCATGAAAATTCTCAAAATTATGGAAACTAAAGAATTGACAAAACTGACTCAACCAAGGACACAACTCATCTAAAAATAGAATTTCGACACAATCTGATGTCACGCTTTACGAGAAATCCATCAAAAATTTGGCAGAATTTTCTTTGTAAAACGGACATTTCTCTACTAAAAGTAGAGTCGTTCCTGCATGAAAACACATTTCTAAAATACTAGAAAGAACCACACTCGGGTTGGATTCCCAAACTACACAGAATTCCGACTGAGTTTCAAATTCACAATAATCAATAGAATAATATAATTTTTCATAAATTACCAAAAATCATAAAATCTCATTTAAATACCATAATTTAATTTATTTCCACAATAAAACATAAAATATATTTATTTTCAAATAAATAGTAAAATTCTAGCTTATACTTAAATTTTCGTCAATAAACATATATAATTCAAATCTTACAATCAAATTAACATTTATTGCAAATAAACATTTAAATTACTTAAATACATTATAAAATTAGCAAATAACTCAATGAGGCTTAAAATAATAAATAAATTTATTATTCATATATTTTTCCAAAAATTAGTAATAATTAGTAGAAAATAGGAAATAATTTATAAAATTTATTTTCATACTATTTATTACTCAAATATTGTCTAAAACATATTAATTAACAATAACTTCAACTAAAATATGAAATTCACTAAATTTTCTAAAAATTCATTTTTCACATAAACATTCAAAAATTTATAATAAAAATTCTATACATAATTTTAATAAACTTTCTTCATGAACTTTGCTCAAAATAATTAGTAGAATTCATTAACTCCGAGCTCAGAATAGTGAAATTTCGAAAATAATTTCAGAAAAATACATAAAAATTATCAATGGATAGCTCACAACCACGAAATCAAATAATACTAAAGCACCTATACCTAATAAAATCATTTTTATGCTTAAACTAACAAATTAACCCAAAAAACTATAATTAAAAAATCCAAATTTGAGGGGCTTACCGGAGTTGGAATAGAAAATTGTTTATGGGGAAAGATTACATAGAGGGAGAGGAACGATTTGCACTCTTCGGGGAGGTTCGGTGTTGCCGAAATCAGCTCCGGCAACTCCTTCTAATATGGCCGAAAATGAATAGAGAGAGAGAGAGAGAATGACCGGTGATGGTGGCTGGAAGTGGACGGTGAGGCAAGCAGGTGGTCGGCGGCATGAGTGGTTTGGTGTGGCGGTGGTTTGGCGTGGCAGTGGTGGTCTAATTAAGGAAGAAGAAAAATGGCAGGAGGAAGAAAAGAATAGGAAGAGGAAGTGGCTATTGCCAATTGACCCTTTTTTTTTTCAAAACATATGAGACAAAACTTAAAATAAATTAAAATAATATTTATTTAAAATTACAAAAAGTACATATGTATTTATATTATATCAAAAAAAAATCAACTACAAATAATTACACCCACTCAAACTAAATTTCTCAATTATATATATATACTCTAAATTTTAATTAAAATTTTTATTAGCCATATATTTTTAACATCAATTTAATAAAATAATTAAACTTAATAATCTCCAATTAATTTAAAATTTAATTCCACTAAATAAAAATTTCAATAATAATAAAATATTTATTAACACTGCAAGTCTCAGAAACATATTTTATAAATTTTAAAATAATTCGGGTGTTTACAATTAAATTATACATATTTAATACCATCTCTAATATAAACGAGCTTACAAACGAGCCTATTCGCGAGCTTTAACGAGCCGAACCTAAAGAAACTCGGGCTCGGCTTGTTTAGCTTACGAACCTTAAAATAGAGTTTGGGCTCAACTCATTTAGCTTAACAAACGAATTCGAACGAGCTTTTACCCAGATGAGTCGAGCCACTAACGAATCACAAACCATTTGGTTTGGTTACACCCCTATTGTTAGCCATGTAAATTACTCTTACCCATGGTGTTTATGCAAGAGTAAATCTTATGACTTTCAACCTTTCGACTTACATTTTTATGTGCCAGTACTTCTAATCTTAGTCTCTTTGAGACTACTTATTCTTGTCGGTGCCTTTGTGTCTTAATAGATCAATGGTTGCTCGAAAAAAAAGTACACATACTCTATTCTATCTAAAATACTCTACTTTTATTATATTTAAAACATTACCTTTTATTTTCATTAAAAAATTATGCCTTTTATTTTAATTAAAACATCATTTTTCAACTATTTTCTATTTTTCTTTTACTTTACTTATTCAATTATTATTAGTACTACATATATATATATAAAATAATAAAATAAAATTATTGTAATAACTTTTACGTTTTAATTTTTATATTTAATTAAATTATAATTTAAAATTATTTAATTTATTATTTTAAAACATATGTATTATTTATAGTCCTCATAAAGCGCAAATTTACGATTTATTATATTAATTGACCCTATCCCATACTAAAACTCGTCAGCCCATAAATCTATAAAAAAAAAAGTATGTTTTCCCACAATTGGAAATTTTTTAAAATCTTTATTAATTAATGAGGTAATGACTATTTTGGTGTTCCAATTTTTCATTAAGTGTCCTAATTTTCATTTGTTACAATTAAGTGTGTGAACTTGTTAATAAATAACAATTCAATGTTTTTATAGGTAATAAATGATGTGGCAATTTGTGGACCCCACTCTATCGCTGACGTGGACGAATGTCATAGTAACACCTCAGTGAGGTGAAATTGAAGACTGGTTGATTACTTGCAAAAAACATTGAATTGTTATTTATTAACAGGTTCACATACTTAATTGTAACAAATAAAAGTTGGGACACTTAATTATAAAATTTTGAAAAATTTAGACACTAAAATAGTTATTATCCCTTAATTAATTAGTTATTGTTGTCCATCACCACTCACCAATCTTCAACAATTTCAACACAAAAGATTTGTTTGTCACAATTGTAGAATATATATATATATATATACAAATTTTATCTGGAGGACTATATATATAAACATTATACAAAGTGAAAGCTTCATCTCTTTTTTTTTTTTATCTTATCTGTATATGTATGTGACTCATAACAAACCCGATAGTGTAAAATATCAATCTTAAAATTTTGATTCAAATGGTAAGAAATTTAAATTTTTTTAAATAAAATTGCAAAATTGAATCTTATATAGAAAAAATAGATATTAAGAGATAATTTTTTTTATCAATATGCTCTGTTCGAACTTCAAATTAATTGAAATTTTTTAACTATTAGATATCAAAAACAGAAAATATATAAAAAGAAATATCAACATCTATAATTTTCTTTTTGAGCATTGAATTTAGAAATAATAATTAATTTATATATATATATATATATATATATATATATAAAGGGGGTTGATAAACGGATAGAGGGCATTTTCATATAAATTTGAATTCTTTTCATCAATGAGCCATATAAGTTTCCTCTTTTACCTTTTTTGTTTAGCTGTTGAACACCAATAATACAATATTTGGAAATTAAACATCCATTAATGACAGTGTCGCATAAATTTAATCATTCTTCTTTACCAATTCTTTAATATTAAATACAATAAATTCTTTTGTTGAATTTTAAAAGTCTATGTATGTTCTTATATTCTTCATTTCCACAACAAAAATTATTGTTTAATTTAAAGCAGATTGTATTTCAAAAACAAAAGAAAAAATGAAATCAATTTACAATAGAAGACCAAGAAATAAGTATTATGTTGTGTTCAATGGACATGCACCTGCGATCTACACATTTTGGAAAGAATATACTACAAGAAATTGACTGTTTATCTATAATTTTCTACAATATCAAAATAAAATTTTGATACTAGCCTTTTATAATATATATATTTACCATATATATTATATAAATAAAAGTAGAATTAAAAAGTATCAAAATAAAATTTCATAATTGTGAAAATTCTTGTCGATATTTTTCAATTACGTTAATAGAACTCTTTTAATTTGCAACTCAGTGATATATACACTTCACTTAATGGCTTTAATTAACCATTTATCAACTCTTTAATCTTTAAATAACTTTGATTGTTAGATGTTCATATGTTAAACAGACATAATTGATACTACTTTTATAAGTTGGCTGAATGCTCCTTTTCACCCATGAACTTTACAATTTTGATCTATTGCACCCCTTAACTTTCAAATTTGCCTATTGCATGTCAAGCATATCTCCTTATCATGTTGTTATGTATTATCAAGCTGTTGTATTTATCTTATGTACTTGCAACAGTATAATCATGATAATATATTCTTGTCTTTAAGTTTTACGTTGATAATAATATGATTATCATTCTCAACCACTTGTGATTATTGACTTGGTATCAGAGCTAACCACAAGATGACCACCTCAAACTCTTCTTCCTTAACGTCTTCTTCTTCCTCAATGTCTCCTTCTTCCTCTCCTATGCCTGCATCAAACATCACTACTTTTGCTCCATTAAACGCTTCTTCCCTTTTTCCTTCCACCACTAATGTTTAACACACCTTCTCCATTTAATTTACCTCCAAGAACTATATCCCTTGGTGACTACAATTCACACCACTCTTAAATTTTTACAATTTACATGGTATTGTTAATGGAACCGAAGATCCACCATTAAAAGAAATTCTTGATTCTTCAACTAATTAACCCATACCCAATCATAAATACCTTACCTAATTTGACAAAGATCAGCTTCTCTTCTCCTAGTTGCTTTCATCTATAACCGAAGAGATTTATCCACAATTGATTGGCCTTAACTTTTCCTCTGAAGTATGGAAAGCATTGGATAATGCATATGGAGTTGCTAGCAATGCTCAATGGACTCAACTTCACATTGAGTTGCACAAATTATCCAAATATGACAAAATCGTATCTCAATACCTTTACCAAGCAAAAGCTATTGTTGATTCTCTCACCTTAGTAGGCCAAGTAATCTCTCCTTCTAAATTTAATGCTATCATGTTTGATAAAATTAGGGGCTGAGAATAACGGCATTATTGGTGCTCTTCAACAACGCACCAATTCCATTTCTTTTAACAAACTTTATGGACAATTAGTTGCCTGTGAATAGTTGTTGAAATCATAACAGCCTCAACTTCCATCAGTGAACATGGTTCATCGTTCTTCTTCGGCTTGCAATGGTGTCAATAATTTTTGGTCACTATCTTTTGGACGTAACAATACATGAGGGGGTCGAAGAGGTTTCTCCAATGTGGCCTATCAGATTTGTGGCATTCTAAATCATATAGAAATCACCAACGGGTGGTTATCTCATCTTTCTCGACCCTAATCTCATAGCTTAGAACTCTAAGAAATAGAAAATTGTGGCTCGTTCTTCAATTGAGTCCAAGTTTTGAGCTATTGTTGATGTCAGCATTGAACTAAGATGGTTAACATGCTTGTTGACATAAAATTTGAGATGTACAATAGGCAAATTTGAAAATTGAGGTGTGCAATAGACCAAAAGGATAAAGTTCAGGGGTGAAAATGAGAATTTAGCCTTTAGAAGTTTACTTTTTTAATTGTTTTTAAATAATTGTTATTTTCTAAAATAGTATACCAACATGTAGTTGTTATAGTTGTATTTTAAATAAAAAAAAATAACTACTATATTCTACTAAATATATATATATATATATAATGTTTCTCGGTCTCTCATATTCTTAATTTTTTGGAACATTGGTATAAAATAATTGCAATTGTTAATTATAGTATGTATATAGAGAGATATTCTTGCTAAATGCTAATATTCCAACCATTCATTCATCAATCAATAGTGAAGGTCGGCTGCTAATTACCAATTAATTCCACTAAACATATAAAAAAAAATTGTTTGTTATGTTTATTGTTTTATTTGTAGAGAAAATAAGATATATGGATACAGAGACTTTCTTTCTAGGTCATTTTTTATTCTTTCATGTATCTCTCCTTTTTAATAACGTTAGAACTTAGAGTTAACTCTCTCACTTTTTTTTTTATAGTAGTTGTGAAAGTTATGTTTGGATGAAATAATAATAATCACAGTTATCATTCATCTTGTTAATATTTATAAAATTAAAAGCATTTAAAACTTTAGTAGTATGTTCTCTCTTTTTCTCTTTTTATTTCTTAATTAAATAATTTTATTTCTGATTACTGATGATCATTTATATTAGATCATTAGTGATGATTCATTATTTTTTTTTATTTTTTCATATCTAATAAATTTAGATCTCTGATCAGTTTTTGTTTTTCTATTTTTAAATCTTCCTTCATGAAATTTTTAATACCCTTTATAAAATTTCAGTGTCATCCTTTATAAATTCTATATTTCTTTCAATTATGAAAATGTTGCATGCAATTGGATTCATTTAATATGTTAATTTATGGTTAATTAATATCATGGAGTGTAGTAGACAGATTGTTGAGCACATCGTCTAGTTGTAAATTAAAATAGTTATGTCAATGCGATTGAAAATTTTCACAATTTAAATGAGAGCTTATCTTTATCTTGCTACTTCTTGTATTTTTATTTATATTATTTTATTGATTAAAATATATTTTTAATTTTTTTATATTATTTTTTTTTGTGGCGAGCTGCGTCTAATATCCTGCCCACTTGTGAGAACTTGAGACGACGTTGGGTGGCTATAGATGATATATGCTTGATGTGCCATGGAGCAAAAGAGTCTGTTCTGCATGCTTTAGTGGATTACTCGTTAGCGAAGAGCTGCTGGAATAGCTCTACTATTGGTTATGTTCGAGGGAATCATCATGACTTTAAAGAATGGCTAAATTCCTTATTTGAGAGAGTGCATATCGCTGAGGCTAATGTTGCTGCCATGATTCTTTGGATGCTATGGAATAATCACAATGCAG
>CATIWM010632321.1:0-12121 GCA_949671775.1 Mallotus repandus
ATATATTTAAATATAAGTTGTACGATACAAACTATAAAATTACCCTTGTACCACACCGCGCACCCCCAACCCATTTAACCGTAACCCCCAGAAATAAGCAAAAAACTCCTTCAAATGACAAATGTTGTTGCTCCACATCTATCCACTTACTAGTGTATATAAGCCATACACAACAGTTCATAATTAAAAGGGGATAATATTTTAGAATAAAGATAATTTTGGTGTCTCAACTTTTTAAAATTTGACAATTGAGTGTTTTAACTTTTATTTATTATAATTAAGTATGTCAACCTATTTAAAAATAACAATTTCATGTTTTTTTCAGGTTAATGCATATGTGGCAATAATGGGTCCCATTAAGTAACTGATGTGGAAGGCCATATCAGAGAAGCTGATGCATATGATGTGCATGTCATAGAATATTAAGATGGAATGACAAAAGAAACCTTCTTATATTACATACTGAGTAAAAAAAATGCATTAGAAAAGAAGAATTTTGTTCATTTCTTCGCCCCTTATCTTTCCCTTTCCCCTCACGGTCAATGCCACCCACCACCACCAGCACCTTATCTCCACCTTCCTCTATCACCCCAACATTCTTCTCAACCACACATGGTCCCAGAGATGGATGAAAACCTACTGGGAGATGGTTAAAGAGATTTAAGGAGCTAGGGTTCTGTGATGTGGGAGAGCAAGTTTTAGAGAAATGGACTGAAAAGGAAGAATAATTATACCATGATGTATTTTCAAATCCTTTATCCTTGGGCTAGAACTCTTGGAACTATCTTTCTGTTGTCTTCCTTTCTCAAACCAAAAAGACATTGTCTATTACTACTTTAATGTCTTTATGGTTTAAAGGTGAGCTAAATAGAACCAAAGTAACTCAATGAGCATTACTGACAATGATACTAATGAGTGGCATGAAGGTGATGATTATGAGGAAGATGAAGACTCTGTTATTGACTTCCCTGCACATCAAGATCATGGGGCTCATCATAAATAGAGCTGGAAAGATGATGCATATAGGCATGTCCTCCAGCAAAGTCAGTAAGGAAGGTGGACACAAAGTGCTTCTAGCAGCAGCAGCAACAGCAGCGGACAAAGCTAGGTGATCATCTCGCTCATCAGCATCATCATCATCACTTACAGATGATAAGTTTAATCCCACAATAGCAGTTGTTGTTATTGATAGATCCTCCTCCCTAATAATGTATAAAAACACCTCACTATATTACCCATAGCCAGCTCTGCAATATATGTATACATAATAGAGATCAATATAAGAGATACAAGCATCAGTAGTCCTTATGATAATAATCAAAAGATGAAATAACTTAAAGCAACAACTCATAGTATGCAATAACAAACATTTAGACTTGTACCTTCTCCTATATTCCTAAACAATAAAAGGCCATATTCAATAACAAACCTAAAAATGTACTGGTGTATACAAAGCGAAAAAGGATGAAGTACAGAATAATAATGGTGTGTACTAACTTAAACAATAACATTATTGAATCAAATTAAATTGCATGTGTAGGCCTAAATGAAGCTTAAATGAATTGGAATTAGCATGCAACCAGTTTTTAATTGAAACTACAAAATAAATGGACAAAATTGTTTCAAATCAATTTCAAATAACAGGTGGTTTTTACCCAAATTAAATTTTGGCTAAAAATGATTAACCCATTAACTAGCCCATTATTTTTAATTGGATGAAAATTTAAAAAGCCCAAACTAAAGTCCAATTTGTAGAAACACCTGAGCTGGAGGATAAAAATGGAACAATCTAGAAGCACAGTTGTTCATATTTATTCACGCTAAGCCTTGGGGGAAAAGGCGTCCGGAAGAGTTATTTGCAGCAAAAATTTATTTCTTAGAAACAGAAGACTTTTTAGCTGGAGCAATTATTTGAAGGAATTAATTCTAGTAGTATAAAAGGCAAGAGAATGATTGAAGATCTACATCTACATCTACATCTATCTACACCAATCTACATCCACTTTAGAATTATTAGCTAATCATTTTTTGTTTCAGTATTGTCTACTCTCGTTTTGTACTAAGCTTTTCAAATCAATACAATTCCCTTTTCAAGTTTTTAAATTGTCTCTTTTATTTATAAATTCATTTCCATCTCTAAAATCCAAGCCAATTATGGTAAAGGACCTTTGGAATCCGCAAACGTTTGAAAGAAGTCAGGTTAATTCTTAAGGATTCACTCCTTTGGCACGCTCATAATTTTTTTGAAATCAAAAAATAGCCAAACAATATTTTGGGCACCCTCGGTGGGACTCATTTCAGTGAGATGACAAAATTACAAAGTGGAAAAGAAGTATCTGATGTTGAAGATTCAACCAACAAACACCTGAAGAAGTAGGTGATGAATATTTAGAAGGAAATCAGGTGCCTTATGGCCAAAACAAAGATGAGGTGCCTACTGATCAATCAAGTTAGAAACTGAAAGTTGTTGACATTATTGAGAGTTCTGATTCTTAAGCTTTTGAAAAATATTTCAAGATGCAATACGTCAAATGGTTGATATTCTGAAGCAAGCCACTATCACTATTAATAGTACTATTGGAACTATCAACAACACTCTTGGAAGTTTCAATAGTGTTGTTGAGAGCATTAATACTGCCATTGGAAGTTTTGCAAAAATGCTACAGGATGTTGTGCAAGTATTTTTCAAAAAGAATGAGCAATCATCTAAATAATAAATTGTATCCAAGCTAGATATAGCTCTAGAGGAGTCTGGCAATTGTACAAAGATCACTCCTTCAGTGCAACCAACTGCTAATGAAAGGTATATTCACACAAGAGGGATGAGGTGGGGATTAATAATAAAGTATTGGCTCCTAACGGCCATAATGGGCGAAATGGAAATACTCGTAATTCAAATAATAATAAGCCTAACCAATAAATTTTTGCCAAGACTCACCTAGCTGTATAGCCAGGAGTTTACAAACTGGAAGAAAGAGCCACAGGGGGCAATTTTCCCTAGGGTTATATGCCTTTTCCTCAGGGCCAAATAAATTTTCCCAAAGCATCCAAACCATGGCCTCAAGCACCACCAATGGGAGTTGATCTGGATGCAGTAAGAGATGTAGTACATGAGCTATATGGGCCTAGTCTGTGCCAAGTTGGCCGCCCTGAATTCCACAAGCTATACCCAGATGTGATAGGTCGAGATAATCCTTATCCTAGAGATTACAGAGTTCTTGAGTTTTCTTTATTTTTAGGGGAAAATGGACAAACAACACTGGAGCATATTGCTCGTTTTACCATTCAATGTAGAGAGTTAGAAAACTTTGAGAATTTTCCTAATTTTAAATTAAGATTATTCTCTAATAGTCTAACAGGAACTGCATTCACCTGGTATGCAACATTGCCCAGAAATTCTATCCTTACTTAGCAGGAGATGGAGTGACAGTTTCACACTCAAGTCTTCAGAACAGAGCCTGAAGTTTGCATAACTGCACTTTTTAGGGTAACTCTGAGGGCTGGAGAAAGTGCAGACTTATTCATCGCTAGGTTCAAGAGAATGAGAAACAGATGCAAAATCATGTTACCTGAAGGTGAATATGTGAAAATGGTATAAAGAGGTTTGGATATTGAGCTGAGGAAAAAGTTCCAGGGCATGGAATTTCGTGATTTCTATGAACTTACTACTAAAGTAAGTGAATATGAAGAATTGCTCAGAGAAGAGAATCAAAGGAAGAAGGCTTCAAAGGGTTCTTATTTTTAAAAGGTGTCTAATACTGAAGTTGCTATTACTGAACTTACAAACACTAGATCTTATGTTTGTCCACTCTTGGAAAAGAAAACTCCTGAAGCATGAAAGATATCACAAGGTTCTAATCCTCAAGTGTAGTACACATTCGAAGTGTTAAAAATAAAAAAAAATGTTTGATTTTCTTCTCAAAGAGAAATTTATCAAATTACAACCTGATCATAAAATACCCACAAAAGAGGAATTAAAGGGAAACAATTATTGTAAGTATCACAACTCTTACAGTCATTCTATTAACGTTTGTTGGGTATTCAAAAATGTGGTACATGACATAATTAATAAAGGAGTACTTAAGTTTTCAGAAAGAAAGGATTCCATACTGATTGAGGAAGACACCTTCCCACCTATAGCCATGGTCAATATCATTAGAGTTGATCTTAGAACCTTTCTAGATTTAAAGAAAAAGCTCAAAGAGAAAGAAGAGAACTGGGATACACTTAGCCAACCCTCTAGGAAGTTTGATTACAAAGTGAAGTATTCCAAATCTCCATCTACAAATATTCCTAGGGAATCAATATCTCCTTCTGGATGGAATGAGCCTAAATGATGGAAATGGACACCTAGGCCAAAATTACCTCAACACCAAAAATTCTATGGCAACCATTAGAGGTAACCAAACAGAGCTGGAAATAATTGGAGACTTGGTCAAAATTGGAATTCATCAAAAAGGCAAGAAAAGTTTCCAATTAAGAAATCAAAATTTTTTCATAATTCTAACTTCTTTGGGAATGTTTATAATGATTACAGGTACAGGCCTGAAAGGGAAGAGAAAGTGGTTGCCCCAAGGTTTATTAGAAAATAACCAAGATTTGTTGTTCCACCACCTATAGATCCTACTAAGGGCTGGTAACACGTGGAGAATAGGAAATTTCCACAACGCTTGACTTGCACCCAAAAAGGAAGGCTACAAAGGCAACGTGCTGCTAAAAGAAAAGAGAAAGAATAGTAGGTGCAAGATCAAGTAATGAAAGAGGTGGAACCCGTTAACAAATCTAAATTCAGGAGATTGGCTACTGAAGATCCAATAACTAGCAATGATGAGTCTATAGGGAGCTTAAATTCTCAACAAGTTAACTTTGAGAGAAGCATAGAACTGGACGAGGATATGGAGATTGATGCCCTTAAGATGGAGGGTAACCCATTTCAATATGGATGTGCTACTGGTTCAATCATGCTACCCCATGAATTTATGATGCAAGATACTGAGAAAAGTGAATCCCATGACACTTGGGGGGCAGGCTCATGAAAGGAACTTGTGGAGCATCTAAGTGGGGTTGTGATTCTGACTATTAGGCCTGATCAACCTAAAAGAGTGATCCTTGAAAAGCCATCTCTAGAAATGACCAAGCATATAAAACCCCTTTATATAAAGGCTCACCTGATTAGCAAGCCTTTCTCTAAAATTCTAGTGGATAATGGCTCAGCCATGAATGTCATACCACTCAGACTTTTGAATGCTCTTAGTACAAGTGAAGAGGAATTAATTTCTACTGATATAACTGTTTCAACTTTTATAGGAGAAATCATATGAGTGTATGGGGTTTTACCAATTGAGATCACTGTTGGGAGCAAGCGGTCACTGACTGCCTTTTTTGTGGTAGAATCAAGTGCTAGCTATAATGCATTGCTTATAAGGGATTGGATTCATGCTAATTGGTGTGTGCCATCTTCTCTACACTAATTCCTTCTAGTTTGGAAAGATAATGATGTTGAAGTGGTTTGGATTGACAATAAGCCATTTAGCACATGTTTAGACAATTTGGAGGCTAGATTCTATGATGTCAACCTGGGGCCTCTTAAATTTTTTGGAAGAAGAGTGAATTGAGATCCTAAAAACATCAATTTCACTAAGGAAAACATGGAAGCTAAAGTGCAGGAACATTCATATTTGATCTACAAAAAGAAAGCCATCGTGCTTTACACCTATTAGCCGATGGAGAAGCCAATCATTAAAGAAATTGATGATGATTAGACACACAGAGAAAGAATTGGCAGTAGCTATAACTGCCATAAAGAAGTGGCTGATGCAGCAAACTACAAACAAAATAATTAATGAAGAATTAAAGGTGAATGGAACAAAAATCATAAGTGAGGAAGAGTTTGAGGATGTTGATTAACGATAAATAAAATATATAAAGGAGGTACCACGACGCCTTTAAGATGATTAACATGAAGTTCAAGACCCTCTGGAGGAAATTAATCTTAGCACAGAGAGAGAGACAAGAATCACCTATGTCAATTCTTTGTTTAAAGAAGAAGTCAAAAAAGAGTTAGTTGCACTGTTGAAAGAATTCAAAGATTATTTTACATGGGACTACACAGAGATGCCTGGGTTAGATAGAGTGGTAGTTAAACACTACCTTCCTATAAAGCCTAAATTTCATCCTTTTCAACAACCTTCCAAGAGAATGTCAAAGGAGGTAGAATTAAAAGTCAAATATGAGATTGGAAAATTGCTCAAAGTTGGCTTCATCAGGCCAACCAGGTACGCTGAGTGGCTTTCTAATATAGTCCTTGTAATGAAAAAGAATGGTAAACTTAGAGTCTGCATAGACTTTAGGGATTTATATTTAGCCACTCCTAAAGATGTTTATGTAATGCCTGTAGCTGACATGTTAATTGATACTGCCTCCAGGAATGAACTTCTATCATTCATGGATGGCTTCTCAGGGTATAATCAAATTTTTATTGCAAAAGAAGATGTGTCCAAGACCGCATTCAGATGTCCAACAGCAATAGGAACGTTTGATTGGCTAGTCAGGCCCTTTGGTTTAAAAAATGTTGGTGCTACATACCAAAGGGCTATGAATGCTATTTTCCATGACATGATCAACCATCACATGGAGGTTTACATTAATGACATGGTGGTAAAATAGAAAAAGGCCTTTGATCATGTTTTTCATTTGAGAAAGAGTTTTGAAAGAATGAGAATTATTCATTTGAAGATTAACCCTCTGAAATGTGCTTTTGGTGTACATGCTGGTAACTTCCTTGGATTTTTTGTGCATCAAAGAGGAGTTGAGATTGACAAGAATAAGGCTAAGGCAGTGCTTGAAGCCAGGCTGCCTCAAACTAAGAAAGAGCTTCAAAATTTCTTGGGGCAAGTCAATTATTTGAGGAGGTTTATTTCTAACCTTACTAGAAAAACTAAGGAATTTTCTTATTTGTTAAAACTAAGATAGGATGTTGAATTCAAATGGAAAGAAAGGCATCAATGTGCCTTTGATAAAATTAAAGATTATTTGTCTAAGCCACCTATTTTAGTTTCCCCAAGAGAGGGAGTACCATTGAGATTATATATTTCAGCCGTAAATGAATCCATTGGGTGTCTTTTAGCTCAAAATAATACATCAAGACATGAGCAAGCTGTTTGCTATCTCAGTAGAATTTTAACTCCCACTGAAATAAAATACTCTTTTATTGAGAAATTATGTCTGACATTATATTTTGTTGCACTAAATTAAGACATTATCTCTTGAAGCATACAATATATGTTATTTTATAGACTGATTTAATGAAATAGATGTTGAATAGACTAGTCTTATCAGGAAAAATTGAGAAGTGGTTGCTAAGCTTGATTGAATTTTCACTGGTGTATCATCCTAAAAAATCAGTGAAAGGACAAGCACTGGTAGATTTTTTGGCTAATCACCTAACCCAGGGAACTATAGAAGAGGAAGACCTTCTAGTATGAAGTGTAGAGACTCAACCTTAGGTGCTCAAATTTGATATTTCATCTACAGATAATTCACCTGGTACCTTCTGGAATAAAAATAGCCCTTAACTTCACTCTAGACTTTGCATGCACCAATAACCAAGTTGAGTATAAGGCCCTAATCATAGGCTTTTAAATTCTCCAAGATCTTGGAGCTAAAAAGGTATTAATAGTTGGAGATTCTCCGCTTGTAATTAAACAATTGACATGAGAATATAGATGCACAAGCATCTCTTTAGCACCTCATTTTACTATTGCTATTCAACTAGTTGATTCTTTTGAAAATGTGTAAGTTGATGAATTGTCTCAAGTTGCATATGGTTTGAGAATGTCAGAAGAATTAACCCACAAGTTGATTTTTGTGCAGAAAAAAGCTCACTCCTCCATTCATAAAAGAGGATTATAATTTGAGTCTTTCAATAATGACTTGGTTGTAGCAAGAGATTGGCACACTGATATTAAAAGTTACATAGAGAATCCTGCCAAGAAGGTTCCATTCAGAGTCAGAGCTCAATCCTTGAATTATGTCCTGATTGAAAATGAGCTTTTTAGACGAACTCTTAATGGACTTCTTTTGAGATGCCCCTCATTTCCTCAAACCATGGAGATTCTAAAATAGGTGCATGAAGGTGTATGTGGTGCTCACCAAGTGGGAAGGAAAATGAGATGGTTGATCAGTAGGCATGGTAATTTTTGGCCCTCAATTTTGAAAGATTACATCACATATGCAAAGGGGTGTCAATAGTGCCAAAAACATGGAAGTATACAGAGGGTACCAGCTGATGACCTATATTCTGTCGTAAAACTATGGCCATTCAATGGTTGGGCCATAGACCTTATTGGCAAAATTTATCCAGCTTCCTCCAAAGGTCATAGCTTTATCATAGTCGCTACTGACTATTTTACAAAATGGGTGGAAGCAATCACCATGAAGAAAGTGGAATAAAAAGATGTCATTTCATTAATCAAAGAGCATATCATTTTACAGGTTTGGAATTCCCCAGACTATCACAACAAACCATGGAACAATGTTCACTAGTGATGAAATGAAAGACTTCATGGAGGATTATAGCATCAAGCACTTGACTTCAACCCCACACTATGCTCAAGCTAATGGTCAGGCAGAAGCATCCAATAAAATGATCATTGGTATACTTGAAAAAATGTTGGAATGGCCAAAAATTATGTCTGAAACTCTCTGAGCATACATGACCTCAAAAAGAGAAGCTAGTAGTACTAGTCTGTTTGCCCTCACCTTTGGGCATGATGCTATTTTGCTCCTAGAAGTATATATTCCTTCTTTGAGAGTAGCAAAGCAAAATGATTGGACACCATAGGAATTCTCTAAAGCCATGTTAATGGAGCTGGAAAATATGGATGAAGAAAAGCTGAGAGCCTTTACCAGTATGGTAGCTCAAAAGAAGAAGGTTTCCAGACTCTACAATAAAAGAATTAGAAAGAAAAAGTTTGAAGAGGGTGACCTAGTCTAGAAAGTCATTTTTCCACCTAGGACTAAAGACAGAGAGCTTAGAAAATGGTCACCCAATTAGGAGGGTCCATTTAAAATTCATCAAGTTTTAGATGGCAATGCATGTTGGTTAGCAAGCCTTGATGGGATTCCACATAAAAGGTTCATCAATGGTAGGTACTTAAAGAAATATTTTTCCACTATATGGGAGATGAGAGAGGAGGCTTGAGAATTTTTGTAATGGCCTTTGGCCAAATGTTCATCAAAATATATTGGTGATAATTTTTGTTATGTTTTGGTTTGGATATAAGATGGTATATATAACTATCTTTTTTAATTAAATAAATAAAAGAAGTTTGTTTAGTTTTGTGTGTCATTTTTATTTTAATAAGGCAATAAGGTTTGTTAAACAGTGTTGTGAACAGTAAAGTGATAAAATTTCAGCAGCATTTATACTGAAAATTGAGCCTTTCCCAAATATAATGAATGGTTGTGGTGTTAAGTGTATGAATTGTTATATGAACGCACAAAATCAGCAAAAACAAATATCTAGAATAATTCATCAACACTATACCATAGATATCCATAATCTCCAAGCATCCATCATAGGCTAATAAGCCATGAAAATCCTAAAAGGAAACAAATATCCATAAGCCTAACTCAAGGCAAACATTAGAATATACAAGTCATACAATAAAGCCAAGTTTAAGATATGAAAATCAAAGGGAATCAAGCCAAATCCCTTAAAAGTGTCCCAAATCTCTAGGCCTTTTTGCCTAGTAGTCATGGCCTCTTGCTCCTACTTCATCCATTTAGAATCTTTCTGATTGGCCAAAGCTTGTCCCATATTTTTAAATCTAGAAATGGTAACTTTATACTCATTGGCCATGACTTCATTCTTATAAAGTAATTCATCTCTTTCAGTTTCCAGAATTTGAAGTGTAGCTCTCAAGTCTACTATTTCTTGCTCCTTTTGGTCAAAAGATGTTTTAACCTCACTTTCAACAATTTTTATCTTTTCCACCTTGGCTTGCTTATATAAGATATCTTCTTTCCGCTTGAAAGAGGCTTAAGGGTTTAGAAGCATCTAATTGTGCAACACAGGAATCATCCAGATGAGTAAGCTCCAGATGACTTGGTCCCTCAAAGTTGAAACAGCTGTCGACTTTGTGTTCTGCTCCAAAATCCTAAGATCACTAAGCAAAGTAAATCTTTGAATCTCCCTCAGTCTAGTAATATCCAAGTTAAGAAATGATTTTAGAGATTCTGTAGCTTTATCAACTTGGTCTTGAGCTGGAAGTGGACTAGTCACAACAGCTAATGAAGGGATGTTAAGGAAACTGAGATCCAAACCCAAATCATCCTCGCTAAGGGGACACCAAGTCTTGGTTTTCTACATAAAAAATAAAGTGATTAGTAGGAGCCGAATTTTAAGTAAGGTTTAAAGTTAAAAAGAAAGTGGCAAATTCAAACCTAAGTCAAAGGGGATGGAATGCTAGTAGAAACTGGAGAGGGAGAAGGAGTCTTGGCTTTTTTCTTACTTAAATTAATCTCTTGCATACGAAAAGAAATGTCCTCCCCAATGGAAGAAGACTTTATAGGGGAATGTGGATCTTGAGGAGCTTCAATCTCGCAGGTATCAGTTGTTTTCAAAAAGAAATGAGGTTTACAAAAGATAAATACAAAAGAAAATAAATGATAAAAGATGAAGCACTTACTGGAGCCAAGGACTAAACTGTCACTCTCTTTATCTCTTATCTCTTTAATCTCAATTTCCGTTTTGCTTTTGCTTTTGGAAGAAGATGATAAGCTGCTCAATCTTATAGATTTGTGACTTGGTGGAGGAGGAGGAGCAATTACCTTTCTCTTTTTGAAACTTTCATGGACTAACTTGCTTTTGCTTGGGGAAATTATACCTGCAAAAAAGATGAAGGTTAGTAGTATGCCAAATAACAGCAAGATAAAATAAGTGAAATAGCTTACCTTTGTCCTCAGTAGAAGTAGATAAGATCAAATCCTTGTACTTATTCTCTCACCATTTCAAATAATTCTTATAATCACTATAATTCATGATGGTGGTACAATATGTAAGAAGTCTTAACCCTTTTTGGATGTCTGTTATTACCTAAGAAGTCTTAACCCTTTTTGGATGTCTGTTATTACCTCTTTAAAGCAGGAACAAGGGTCCACCTCAAAAAGAGGGATAAGATGGGAGTCTAAAAAAAGAGGAGGAATGTAGGTTTGTAGTCCAAACTGATGACTACATAGAAATGGCAAATAGAATTCAAAAGAGAGGGAAGTGAATGGCAAGCCACTTTCTCTGCAAAATGCATTCTTACCGCCAAGGATGAAAGGCTTAGGAGTGATGGCTCTACAAAAGATCTATTTATAGACCAAGTCAGGAAATGATGTGAAATGGTTAAGCCACCTAGGCTTATCAATGGGACTCTCAAAGATAGATAATTTTCTCCTATCCCTATCACTTGATTCCATGAAAAAGGTAAGAATTTGGTCATGCTTCATTTGCATACAAAAGAAATAAGGGTACCTCCAATGTCAGGGAGAGGAAGAATGGTGGAAGCTAACAAGTCATCATTGAACTCAAGAAAGTAGCTGAAAGCCAACATTGTAAAAACCAGGCTCCCATACCCAGGTAATGGAAAGGTTATCTGCTGACACTCTTCCTTAAATTAGAGTATAGGCTACCAAGAAAAACACACCTTGAGGCTAAATGATCTTCATGCACTAATGCCTTAGCTAAAGGGAGATATTCAATACTGGGTCTAGCTGAGGAAGGATAAAAGATGTATTTGCAAACCAAGACTCAGAGGAAAGTAATGTGTTCCTCAGCAGATGGTGTACCAGTCAAAGGCAAATAGTGAGAAATAACCTTAAGGTAAGAGTCATAAGTTCTAAAAGAGATGTTTGTTTCTATATATTTAGATTCATCAATATGACAAACAGTGTCATCTCCTAGGATGGGTAGTCATATTATCACAAAAATGTCTAACAAAGTAATGGTCATGTGACCAAATGGAAAGATAAAACAGTTACAAGTGGCAGACGAGAACCTTAATGTAGCTGAAAGGAGAGAAGGCTGGTATGAGAAAGGCTTCCTTGTCATTAGGATAAATTGTGAAATACCAAG
>CATIWM010632366.1:0-17911 GCA_949671775.1 Mallotus repandus
TTTTTTTCAATTTTAATTAGTTTTTTAATTATCAAGGTAATTGGAAGATGTGTATATATATGGTTTTGCAGGGCATAGTTGAAAAGGAGAAGTTGGACACATTCAATTTGCCAACTTATGCACCAACAATAGAAGAGATAAAGAGTTTGGTAGAGAAGGAAGGATCTTTCACCCTGTTGAGGCTACAAGGTCTCCAAACGAGCTATGATGCTCAATCTAAGCAAGCATATCCTGACCTTGTCGACAAGGTGCAAGCAAGAGCAGCCATTGTTGCCTCTACTCTAAGGTCTGTGTTCGAACCCATTTTGGCCAGCCACTTTGGATATGAGATCATGGATGATCTGTTTCACAGATTTCAAGAGGATCTACCAAATCACATGGATAAACGTCTATTCATGAACATAATTATTTCCTTGGCAAAGAAGGGTTGATTGATGCTTGTGTTTTGTGGATTAATAATATGTATCTAGTAATTTCTTTTAGAAGAAGTTACTAAAATGCTGAAGGTTGAGGAACCTAAGACATCAATTGATGAAGGGGTTTGATCCTTTTCTTTTCCTCCCAGTTAAAGAAAAGAATTACTAAAATAAAGGTTTTGTAATGTTTTGGATTCTAAATGAGAAAAAATTGAATTTTTAAATAAAATTTAAATTTAAATTTTCTATTTTATAAGATAGATATTGAAAGAATTTTATTCTTCAACAAATCTATATGACTCAATTAAAATTAATAAAAAATTTTGTGTTTACTGAATAGCCAATGTAATTATATTAAAAAAATTATGTTCATTTTCCGTGATCCGATAAAAGTTTTATGAAGTTAATGATAAAAGGACACAATAAATAAATAAATACTTTTTTTCCATAGTTGTACAATAATATTAACAATTTAATTCAAAAATATATTATAATAACATAAAAATTCAATTGATTATTATAACAAATCAATTATTGATATGAAAACATTTTTGAATAAAATTTTCATTCTTTTTGAATAATTATAAAAACAAGTAACTATCTTTAAAAAATATCTTTAAAAGCTAACAAATATCTTTAAAAGCTAACAAATATCTTTCAAAAATTAATAGAAACGTCAAAAAAATAAAAAATACCATTTTATAATAAAAACTGATAAATATAATAATAATGTGGCATCTATAGGTTAAAGGGTTAAATTAGACTCTCAACTATGCCCCAAATTTAACATTAGACCTTACAATTTTTTTTGTCCTAATAGGAACTTTGCTTTAAATTAGATTATATTGGATCTTATGTTAAAAATTTTTCATAATTAAATCCTACAAGTCAAATAAAATTTTAATTTTAATGGTTAATTAAGAAAAATTATTTAGAAAAATAAATAAATTAATATTTTTTTAAAAAATCATTATATATCACCTATATACTATTTTATTTTTTAAAAAAAATTAATTTCTCTTAAAAATTTATTTGTAATTTCCTAAAAAATTTTTATAAACCTAAAATTTTTTTAAACCCTTACAATTAAATAATATACGCTTAGAAAAAATTTCATCAATTTTAATCAATAATTTAAATAATTTTTGGTTAGTTAATTATTAAAATTAAATTGATGAATTATATATATATATATATATATATATATATATATATATATATATCAATTGATTCTGAAGTTTCATCTCTAAAATATTTTTTAAAAAAATTAAAATTTAAAAAAAAAAATTTAAATTTTTTTCTAAAAATTATTATAAAGGCTTAGAATTTTATAAAACTTTATAATTATATGATATATATATTTGTTAGAAAAAATTGTCAATTTTATATATTAAACAAAATAAATTTTTATTAATTGATCATTAAAATTAAAATTTTATTAGACTTATAGGACTTAATTGTAAGAATTTTTTAAGATAAGGTCCAATATGATCAAATTTCAGGAAAAAAATTCCTATTAAGACCAAAAAATATTTAAGACCTAATGTTAATTTCAATGTATAATTGAAGGCCCAATTTGAACCTTTGGCCGGAATTTATATGTTATGTTTTATGTCACAATATTTTAATTCAATATCAACCCATTTTGTTAAAGCTAAAAAAAATTTGATTAAACAAAAATAAAGAAGTGAAATAAATAAAAGAATTAAAATTTTAAAATTAAATCAAATTAAATTATAATAAAGTGAAAATTTTGATAACTAATACAAAAAAATTATTTCATACATTTGCAAGAAATTATAACAAACACTTTCCAATTTATTGCATTAATATGTATTGAGCTAGAAAAGACAATTCATGATATAAAGAATGGAAAAAATGTTTAAATTCATGATATATATAATGGAAAAAATGTTTACAATTGATGTTCATAAAAAAGATTCATTAACAGAATTCATAGATGATATTGAACTGATGCATCCTTCAAGACCCACTTCAGATTGCTTGCTCTTAACAGACTCATGGAAAAGTTCATACTTTGTTTTTTCTTTTCAATGCTGTCCTATCTCAAGGTACGACATCTATTTTGTATTCCAAAGCTGACATAAAAATATAAATAAATAAAAGTTGTTTAGCGAATTAGGGTGTTCTGATCAGGGGTGGCTTGCTTGAGTAGGTGTTCGCCTAACACTATCTTTGGATAGGGAGGAGAGAAAATGGGAAGGAAAATATGAAGAAAAATAATTTTATTTGTTTTTTATTTTTTATTTTTTTGTGTTTGGTTATAAAGAAAAATAATATAGGAAAAAGAAAAATTATGTTTTTTTATTGGGAAGATAAAAAATTAAAAAAAAGAATATAAGTATATAATATATTTATAATTATGCCCATGTATTAAAAAATCTAACTTATTACAAACTTTTTATTTTTTATTTTTTTATTGATAAACTTTTTGTTTATTAAATTTTTATTGATGCACTTTGTACAAATATAAAATTCTAAATATTTTATTGATCAACTTTGTAAGAATATAAAACTGATTAAATTAGTCAATCTAATTTTTTTTTCAGAAATTTAAATTATTAATTTAACAAAAATAGTATGTATAAAACTGACATATTTATGGGTTACAATTGTACTCCCGTTGTTCCAAGGAATTATTTTGAATTTGGATTGGTGAAGAGACGTTGTACCTTGTAGCGCAGCAGCTCCCTTTTCAGCTTAAAAAACAATAAAAATTCATTTGTAACAAATCATATGCGAACCGGTGACTAGTTATATGTATGTATATATATATAGATGAAAGAGTGTGCTCTCTCCTGGTTATCTTGTTCTGTGTGGGAAGGGGGCCCTCAAAATAAATCTGGACTCCAGTCTGCTAAGATAAAGCTTTGTTCACTCAAAAGATCTTTCCCGATTTAGGCTCGGTTTATCGCAAACAAGCCTTGGGAAGGAGTGGCTTCTTCTCTTTCAATACCCCAAAAGTAGAAGAAATCATGTTCAATGATTTGTTAATCTCTTTCTCAAGGTATTGTGTTAAGGCGAACTAGCAGCTTGCCATTCTTTCAATTCCTTACAATAATTTCTTTTTCTTTAGCTTTAGGAAGTTGCTAACTAATAAGTGGAAGGAGGTATATATATATATATATGAGCTCGCAGCACTTCAGCGCTAAGCTGCCACCGCTGCAGCGCTAGAATTTTGTGTATATTATGATTTTTTCCTTGTAGCACTGTAGCGCTAGAAATTTAAATCCTAGTAGCTTTAAACACACAAAAAATGAGTCATATTTATTTATACGAACTATCTTACATTTCTTTTATAATTAAGTATTGTTACACTCAAACACGAATTTAGAACACAAATTTATTTTAATTTATTTGTTAGGCAATTTTTACAAGTGCATGGTTCGCAACAAGTAGTAAAGTTTGAGTATCGAATATCATTTCCATGAGGAGATTGATACCAATTACTATCAGCCTTAATTATATTTCGACAATCTAACAAAATCGAATAATAATAATGAAATAATAAATCAACTAACAAGAATAGAAAACTTAATGCTGAAATAATTCTTTTTAAAAATTCAATAATTAAAATCTAGAGTCCGGATATGCTTCATTGGCTATTACTTGGATTACAAGATCTTTTCACGATTCAATTAGTTAACCCAGTCAAGGGTAAACCACTCAAATTACCTAGAGTCTCTTTTGAGATCATCTAAGAATACCAAAGTTAATTACAGCCTATTTTCATGGCCACATCAATTAACTAGGGTTCATTAAGTTCTTTAGCGATTTATTACTCCCCGAAGGATTCATCTACTTTCGTGATCGAGGTTCCTAAGTTTTACAAGTCTATGAGCCGATAAATCATGCAACTTTCATTATCTCTAATTTACCCAAAAACATGCATTTAATCAGGTCTAAAATCAAATGCAAGAACAATTAAAAGAAACTTGTAAAATTGACTGAAAATTAATTTATTGAAAGGAAACAAGAATCCAAACAAGTAATAGAATAGATACGCAAATTCAAACCCTAAAAAGAGTTTAGCCGTGCATAATTGCAGCGATGAACACAAACATAATAAAGAGAATTTAAGATGAAAAGGAAATAATGAATTTGGCTCTTGAATCTTGCACAAGTTCTTCTTCAAACACCGTTAGTTGCTTTGTTTGTGTCTTCAAAAGTGTTTTCTCTTCTTCAATTCGTAGGAAAAAAAACTCCCCCTTTTAAATAAAACTTCTTCCTTTTATAGTGTTCTCCAAAAAACCGTAAAAATAACTTTCCAAAATCAGCAGCCCCAGGTGACACGGCTATGTCGCTCAAGTGACACAGCTGTGTCATGCGATCTTTCTCAAAAATTAAGCTCTCTGACACAATTGTGTCACTTTAGTGACATAGCCGTGTCATATCAAACTTGAAACATAGCACTTAGGCACAGCTGTGTCGCATGTTTGATACGGCTATGTCAAATCAGACTTCTGCATGTCTTATAATCCAACAACCAGACAAAGCTATGTTTAGAAAGTGACGCGGCTGTGTCACTCTGCTATTCTCCAATCTTAAATTTCTTGCCCTTTTTAGTGGCCAAAGCTCCTAGCTTTAGGTCCTCATTGCTTCATTCCCAAAATTAGTTCCAAGTAATATGGAACCTACAAAATCAATACAAAAGCAATGTAACAAGTATAATTGTAAACTAAAAATGCACAAAATGATAAAATGACTAATATTTTAACTCCCAATGCAAATAACCATAAATCATGCTTTTAAATGATAAAAACCTATAATTCTAATAATGAAATGCAACTTTATTGTGCTCAAAATTCATCATTTTAGCACTTATCAAATCCCCCACACTTGAGCTTTGGCTTGTCCTTAAGCGAAACGAATAAGAACACCTATTAACATAATGAATTGAACACATTGGCAAACTTTACTCAACTATCCATAACAATCTCCAATTAATACAAAACTTGATAACTTGAAGTCAAAGATATAAGAATTACCAAGTGGAGAGAAAACTTTTCAGTTGAATTCTTAAAAATTTATAAGTTGACATCTAAGAAAAACGAAAGTAGATAGAATATTTGTCTTAACCTTAGTAGCTCTAGAATCTAACACACAAAAGGTAGCACTATTTGTTTATTTGCTTTCATTTTTTTCTCTTACCATTCTTCCCACTCTTAGCATCCCCCACATTTCCTGCACTACTAAACGTAGATACCGCTGAATGGGTCCTTTGGATGCTCATACTCTTTTTAGAGCATTGGAGTAGTTTTGGAGCATATAAAGATTTAAAATTAATATTTTAGCTCCTTAATAGAAGAGAAATATTTTTTTATAGAGCTACCATATTATGTGTTAAACCCAAAAAGCAAAAGAAAGATCAAAATTTAGTTCTACTTTCAAACATCTTTCTTAAACATCAAATCATAAAATTCAATAACTCAAAAGAAAAGTAAACATTAAGTTCATTAAAATATCAAAAGTCATTAACCAGAAGTTATCAATCTAGCTTGAAAATCACAAATTAAGCATTAAAAAGAGATTATCACACATGTTCAAAAAAATCACATCTAATGTATCTAGCTCATCCTAATGATAGATTGCAAAAATTCAAGTGTGTATATGCAACATTTAATGATTACATTTCCTAAAAATCCACCAAAATAAATTGAAACAAAATTAAAGACAAAAATAAAATCTAATAAAAATGCTAACCACATGCAAATGCTAAACCCCTTCCCCACACTTAATCTTCACATTGTCCTTAATGACAAAATATTAAAATTAGAAAAAGGAAAAGAGGACTTCCCTAGTAAGCTTGTTCTTCCTTTAGTACTTGCTTCAAATGCTAGATGACCTACACAATAAAATAACAGAAATTAAGAAAAAATAAAAAAGAAAACCAAACTAAAAATAAACTTAAACAAAAGAAATAAATCAAAACACATTGGGTTGCATCCCAATGAGCGCTTGTTTAGAGTCATTAGCTTGACTAAATTCCCATTAAATCATTAAGAAGGATTGATTAAAGAATAATCCGTCCCCACTTGAGCTTGCTTATTTCGCACTCGAAAAGAAGATGCAAAATTCTTAAAATTCATATCCTTCACAACACTTTTAATTCACCACTCTTTAGTATCTTTCTTTAGAGGTCTCTTTTTCTTTTTAACCTTTTTGTTGCTTTCACCTCCTTGGTATTACAAATTACGCACATTTTAAGTGGCTCTTTGGGAGCTTGTGGAAGACCACCTTTAGTACAAACCTCAACTACATCCACTCGAAAATAAGAAGTCATTGATGGGGATTGTTGTGCCATTTTGAACTTATCAAACTCAACCTTCTCTTCCCCAACTTCAAGTGTTATTTTTCCTCTTTTGACATCAATTATTGCTCCAGTTGAAGCTAGAAAAGGTCGTCCCAAGAGTATGGGGATTTGAGAATCTTCCTCCATCTCTAAAATCACTATGTCACAAGGCACATAAAATTCTCCAACTTTGATTGGCATATCTTCCAAAATTCCTTCGGGATAGACTATGGATCTATTAGCTAGTTATAAGGAAATATTTGTGGGTTTGGGATCTCCAATATTCAATTTCCTACATAAAGATAAAGGCATTAAGGTTACTCTAGCTCCTAAATCGTAAAGTGCTCTACCAATAGACAATTTACCAATTACATAAGGTATAGTGATACTCCCTGGGTCCTTAAGATTTAGAGGAAGCTTATTTTTAATGACAACGCTATACTCCTCATTCACCGGTATGGTCTCATAATCCTCCTACTTCCTCTTATTAGATATGATGTCCTTAAGGCATTTGGCATATTTTGGCATTTGGATGATTGCCTCCAAGAAGGGAATGGTGATATCCAGCAGCTTGAACACCTTTAAAATTTTTTGAAATTACTTGTCAAGTGCCCCATTACCCATCCTTTGAGGGAAAGGTAAACGAGGTTTCTTTGTCTTCTTAGGCTCTTGATCCAACTCATTACTCCTTAACTTCTCTCCTTCTTTTGGTACTTGATCTGGCTCAGCTTTTGATTCCTCAATCTTATGCTCAACTTCAAGCAATTGCTTCCCACTTCATAAAGTTATTGCATTCACATGCTCTTTTGGGTTCACAATTTAACTTGGAAATTTTCGCATTTGTCAAAAATTAGAAGAGCTTGCTTGTGATGCTATTTGGTTCTCTAGCATTTTGCCGTAGGTGGCTAACTGGTCTAACCTTGAATCAATCACTTGAAGTTCTCCTCATACTGCATAAAACCCTCTTGAAGCGTTTGATTTATCTTGCTTTATGATTGGATGAAGTTTTTCATCATCATCTCAAGATTGGACTTGGGTTTGAGTTGAGGATAAGTGCTCTTTTGCTGGAAACCTGGTGGTGTTTTGTACCCTTAATTTGAATTTAAATTTGAGTTCCCTCCTTGATTTGACCATGAGAAGTTTGGGTGGATCCTCCATCTAGGGTTGTATATATTGAAGTATGGATTCCCTTGAGGTATACCATTAACATCATTCAAAATATTTAATTGCTCAATAGAATAACCTTGAGAGAAAATGTTACTTTGTTGACACTCCGTGGTAGAATTTCCACCTCCACATTTTTCACATAAAAGCACTTGTCATGGAAATCCCGTAAAATTCAGTTTTTTAACTTCTTTATAAGGGAGTCAAATTTAGCATTCACCATGCTTAGGCTGTCAACCTCATATACTCCTGCTGCTTTCCTAGGCTGATTTCGCTCCCCATGCCACTGATAATTATTGGATGCCATCTTCTCTAGGGGTGCATATGCATCATTCAGTGTTTTGCTCATGAATGAGCCTTGTGCAGTAGCATTAATGGTAATCTGCAAGGACTCAAACAATCCTTGGTAGAAAGTCTGTATGAGAAGCCACTATGGAATGCCATAGTAAGGGCAATGTCTTTGCAAATTTTTAAAACTCTCCCAAGCATCATAAAGAGATTCATCAGGCTGCTACCTAAATTCAACAAGGTCTTGGCGATATTTGGCAGTGTTTCTAGGCGGATAATACTTAGTGAGAAAAGCCTTAGAAAGTGTAACCCATGAGGTGTTGGAATTTAGAGCCAATGATCCTAACCACAATTTTGCCTTGTCCCGTAATGAGAATGGGAATAACCTGAGGTGAATAACATCTGAACTTACTCCATTTATCTTGACTGTGTCACATATGTCAAGAAAAGAAGCTAAGTGAGCATTTGGATCTTCTGATGGTAGTCCTCCAAACTGATACTGTGAAACAATTTGGATGTACACAGGTTTGATTTCAAAGGTATTAGCTTCGATAGTTGGCTTCAAAATACAATTTTGGCTTCCTGTGAGACTAGGAACACCATATTCTTCTAAAGCCCTTGCTTGAGCTCCTTGTCCAACCATTCTTCTATGTTTTTCTCTTTTCTCTTTGTTGTTCTTTTTGTAAGTCTTTTCGATCTCTAGATTTGCTTTCTCTAGTTTAAGACATTTTGACCTTGTTTACATAAACAAGAGTCAAGTACTTGAAAAGAAAAAGTAAAGAAAATTAAATAAAACAAAAATAAAAATGCTAGTCTAGCGGAAATAGAAAGTGCACTAATATTGGTATTGCTGATCTACTCGGCAATGGTGCCAAAAACTTATTAGGCAATTTTCGCAAGTGCATGGTTTATAATAAATAGTAAATTTTGAGTATCGAATATCATTCCTATGAGGAGACTGATACCAATTACCAGCCTTAATTATATTTCCACAATCTAACAAAATCAAATAATAGTAACAAAATAATAAATCAACTAGCAAGAATAGAAAACTTATTGCTAAAATAATTCTTTTTAAAAATTCAATAATTAAAATGTAGAGCCCGGATATGCTTCACTAGCTATTACTTGGATTACAGGATCTTTTCACAATTCAATTAGTTAACCTAGTCAAGAGTAAACCACTCAAATTGCCTAGAGTATCTTTCGAGATCATCGAAGAATACCAAAGTTAATTACAACCTATTTTCATGGTCACATCAATTAACTATGGTTCATTAAGTTCTTTAGCGATTTATTACTCCGTGAAGGATTCGTTTACTTTCGTGATCGAGGTTCCTAAGTTTTACAAGTCTATGAGCTGATAAATCATGCAACTTTCGTTGTCTCTAATTTACCCAAAAACATGCATTTAATCAGGCCTAAAATAAAACGCAAGAACAATTAAAAGCAACTTATAAAATTGACTGAAAAATAATTTATTGAATGAAAACAAGAATCCAAACAAGTAATAGACTAGCTACGCAAATCCAAACCCTAAAAAGAGTTTAGCCGTGCATAATTACAGCGATGAACACAAACATAATAAAGAGAATTAAAGATGAAGAAGAAATAATGAATTTGGCTCTTGAATCTTGCACAAGTTCTTCAAACTCCGTTGGTTGCTTTGTTTGTGTCTTCAAAAGTGTTTTCTCTTCTTCAATTCATAGGAAAAAAAACTCCCCCTTCCAAATAAAACTTCTTCCTTTTATAGTGCTCTCCAAAAAACCTTAAAAATAACTATCCAAAATCAGTAGCCCTAGGTGACACGGCTGTGTTGCTCCAGTGACACGGCTGTGTCGTGCGGTCTTTCTCGAAAATTAAGCTCTCTGACACAGCTGTGTCACTTTGGTGACATGACCATGTCATATCAGATTTGAAACATAGCACTCAGGCACAACTGTGTTGCATATTTGACACAGCCATGTCTTATAATCCAGTAATCAGACACGGCTGTGTCTAGAAAGTGACATGGTCGTGTCACTTTGCTATTCTCCAATCTTCAATTTCTTGCCATTTTTAGTGGTCAAATTAGCTGCTAGCTTTAAGTCCTCATTGCTTCATTACCAAAATTAGTTCCAAGCAATATGAAACCTACAAAATCAATACAAAAGCATTGTAACAAGTATAATTGTAAACTAAAAATGCAAAAAATGATAAAATGACTAATATTTTAACTCCCAATGCAAATAAACCATAAATCATGCTTTTAAATGATAAAACCTATAATTCTAATAATGAAATGCAATTTTATTGTGCTCAAAATCCAACATTTTTGGCACTCATCATTAATTGAGTACAAAGTTTATATAATTCATTTAGTTTAATTTAACTAAGAAACAATTTATATGATTTGTTTTCATTTACATGATTATTAATTGATGGTTGATGGTTAATATTTTAAATTATTTTAATTTTTAAATAAAACTTATAAGCATATACTATTCTTTATGGATAAATTTGTATTAGGTTTGAAACTTAAAATTTGACAACTACAATTAAATTAGTTACAAAGCAACTCATCAGCTATAAAAATACACAAAACAACCATAATTAAATAACATATACTATTGTTCCACAATCACATTATCTTTCACATTAT
Organism: Mallotus repandus; assembly: GCA_949671775.1. Taxonomy (NCBI): domain Eukaryota; kingdom Viridiplantae; phylum Streptophyta; class Magnoliopsida; order Malpighiales; family Euphorbiaceae; genus Mallotus; species Mallotus repandus. The sequence goes on from CATIWM010632366.1 coordinate 10,823, forward strand.
ATTTGTAATTACTAATATTTCCAATGATCTCATAGACCAAATGTAGTTTTAATACCATAAAACATAAGGATACAATATCACATTTTAACATAATATATAATTAAAAATTACTAACAACATTTTAATTATAATTATCCGCAATGATTAAACTTTTTTGCCACCTTATCACATGTTGCCCACACTCCTCATCAACCATTCTAAAAATCTAGCTCGAGGGAGACCGAAAAAAGCTCTTGTTACTGCTAGATTATTTGATAAATAACAATAAGCATTCATCACAAAATCTGGATGCATTCCTATTAATTCCAACTCTGAGTAAATCTCTTTTTCCTTGTAGTAATGAGGTAGACCACTTTCAAGAATTGCTAGAGATCTTTCAGCAATATCATTTCCACTTTTCAACACTTCAGAAACATGCTCAATTCCATAATTCAATTTTTGATAGTGAGTTTCCAACATTTTCATCATGGTTGCCTTACATTTGGAACTTTTAGAAGACAACGTGCCTTGATAATTTATTGAAGGTGTTGGCTCTAGACTGAAAGCATTAATATTACCTTCATCATTTTGCATGTCATGTGACCAATTCCCTTCACTATCAGACATCAACCAACCATCAACTGATTCATTCAAGTTCATTTATGATGAATTTTTTTCTTTCTGCCAACGTTGGACATTTTCTTTTGCACTTTCTGCATATTGGCCAACCACTCTCTACTCACCATAAAGCTCATATAGTTTATCATAATTACAAATTGATGTATGCATCCACTTACGAGCTTATAGTTTTGCCTAAATACAAAATTAAATAAAATTTGCAGACATTATTTGCTAATTAATAAACTGAATTTGCATTAACTATAGAGCTAATAATTACCTCAATTAAGTGCTCCCAAACTTCATTCTCAGCCTCAAACATCTTAGTTGTAGAATTCTAAGCAAATCCACTAAGACCATCAAATAAATCTTTGCATTCTCCAAAAATTCTTTTCAATGTCTTCGTCCTATTTTTAATGTTTAGCTTCACAATAATTGGTCTAAATGTATTTCTTAGTAATGCCAACATGTTGTCAAATGCTCTAGGACTCCAAGTTCCATCTGGTCAGTTTCCTTTACGGTCCTCATCTAACATAGCATCTACCAACACATCATCCATTTCAGGTGTCCACACCACATTGTCTCTTCCAGAACTATTACCCTTGGTATTACCAACTTTTTGTCTCTTCGGCATTTTTATGCTGTAAAATATAATATTCTTAATTCCAAATATATATATATAAGAAAAACATCCTACACACACATACATACATTAAATAAAAAGAATCATATCATACATCTAAATATATGAGACTAGAAAATATTTAAAAATTTAAATTGGCACTACTGTCAAGTATAGTAAAACACACCATAACAAAACTTAAATAAAAATAAATAAAAATGGCAATACAAATATGAAATTATTCAACTTTTCAAAGTTCTGAATAGTGCATAATGTCATCAATCATCTTTAACAGTTGACTATAAGCTAGCTCACTAGTCGATCCATATCCCTTTTGCAATATTGTCTCTTACCATTGCTCCTACCCTAGAGTCAACATCATTAGATATTCTATCACTAACTATAGGAGCACTATCATTTGCTTGCAGAAGTTCTGCATTAACTTCAGCAATTAAATCTTCATCACGATCAACTCCCATTAAAAAATTATGTAGTATGAAACATGCAAGTAGTATTTGGTTATTATTTCAAGTGGATAATAGGGTTCAGTCCCACTAGCTATAATTGGAAATCATTTCTTCAGAACTCCAAAAGCTCTCTTAATGACATTTCGAAGGGATGAATGCCTAAAAGTTTGTGAGTTTATTTTCACTTACCTTGAGGAATGATGAATTTATCTTCTCTAATTTATGCATTTTTAAGAATTCTTGAGTCTGACGCAGTTCCCTCCCAACTAGGCAAGACGTAAGTAAACTTCATGTCAAAAGAACATGCTACTAATACATTTTAGGTTGGCCAATCTTTTCTCCCTCGAAATCTAGAAGCATCCTCTCGTGAATGAATTTTGGTATGGCACCATATGAAGCTTTATATGGCAGAAAATGTAGAAGTCCTATTTGTTGGGATATGGAAGGGTTGCAACAATTAGAAGGTCCTGAATTGATATAAGAAACTATGGATAAGATTCAAATAGTCAAAAAGTGCTTAAAGGCTACACAAGACAGACAAAAGAGTTATGTGGATAAGCATAGAAGAGAGATAGAGTATGATGTGGGTGAAAAAGTGTTCGTGAAAGTATTACCATGGAGGGGAATTATACGATTTTGCAGGCAAGGTAAATTGAGTCCTAGGTACATTGGTCCTTATAAGATATTGGAGAGAGTTGGTCATTTGGCTTATAGGTTAGCACTGCCACAAGAATTATCTCAGATATAAGATGTGTTCCACATTTCAATGTTAAAAAGACATAGATCTGATCCTAACCATGTAGTACAAGAGTCAAAAATACAATTGACAGAAGATTTAAATTATAAAGAAGAACCAGTTGAAATTCTAGATAGACAGATAAAGAAGTTGTGTAACAAAGAAATTCCAATAGTAAAGGTTAAGTGGAGTCAACATTCACCAAATGAAGCTACATGGGAGGTAGAAAAGGATATAAGAGTTCAATACCCCTACCTATTTTCTGAGATTGGTGAGTCACAATTTAATTTCGGGAACGAAATATCCTAAGGTAGGGAGAATTGTAACATCCACATAATACATTTTCATTTATTTGTATAACATGCATATCATATAGACATGAGAAATACATGTAATATGTATGATATTAAGTCCATAACAAGAATTAGAAAGTTAAGGGTTTGACTTGGTTAATAGCAAAAATAAAAGGGCTTAAATTGGTTTAATTGTTATTATTATTATTATAATTATTAAAAAAAAAGGTTGTACGTGGCTTTTAAGGAATGAAGGAAGGAAGATTATTCTTATCTTCCTTCTCCTCCTCCTTCTTCTTTATTTTCATCTTATACTTTAAAAAAAAAAGTTAAATTACCAAGTAAAATTGAAGGTCTGGAATAATTTTCAGAGCATAATCTTCATCTTCAAAGGCCTTAGAAGTTTATTTGGTAAGTAATTTTAATATTTTCGTTGAATTGAGTTAGGGTTTATAAGATACAAAATTCGGGTTCTTAAGATCTAGTTTTTCAGTCTAATTGTTTTGATCATAACTTGATCTAGGAAACTTCAAATTGAGTGTTCTTTGATAATATAGAAATTTTGAGATTTCTACTACGATAGAAATAGGAAAAAGCTAGTTCTGCTGTTTCAATTGTAATTTGGGGATGGATATTTTATTGCTCATTTTCTAATGATGGTTTGAGTATGGTGGATTATTTCTTAGGGTTCTTCCTCTATACACCTTAAATTGAAGCAAAATCAATTTTAAATTATTCTAGACATATAGGGTTAATGATCTAAAAAGTTTCATTTTGAGATTCAGTGTATAGAATTATTGGTGAATTTTTAAATTCACCCTATTAAATCTATTATAGTTGGCAACTTCATATATTTAGATAGTTTAGCGGTATTATCATGCTAGATGAAGTTTTATTATTTTTGGGTGTTTAAAAACAAGTGAATTATGATATGTTTCAGCTAAACCAAATGGAAATGAGGCTGATATACAAGTAAATATAAACAAAGGAAAAGGAGCAATAAAGGTAAGTGAATAACTTAATGTTCTATGTGATATAACACAAATAAATAAATAATTATAAATTTATTTGTTAAGTTGATTGGATAAAAGAAATATATGTTTTCTAATTAGTAGATACTGAATTTTGATTATTGTGATATTTGAATATTATGTTGATGGTTGATTGTTGTTGAGATAAAATTGTACATATGAATGAGGTTTTCTGAAATTAGATGCCTTGTTCAGTGGAGAACAATAGACTTGTTTGAGCTGTATCAGGAGTTTTATAACTCCAAATTCGTTGTCGTTTGATCCTATAAAGGAGATGTTACTTACAAAATTGATAGAAATAGAGGAAGCTTTATTTTACTGTCTTGATGACCAATTTGGATGATACTTTTTATTGCGTAATTTTGTGGACAGCTTAACCATAGTGGATTATTTTTATGTTTCTCCTTCTATGCTTATCCAATTGATGCAAAATTAGTTGTAAATTAATTTAGACTTATAATGTTACTGATATAGAGAAAATGGTTTTGAAATTCCTAATGTGGACTTTTTGGTATATTTTTGAATTTGCACTATCAATTCCGCTATAATAGAATTTGGTATATTTCGGAATATTTTTGGTATATTATTATTTTCTTATATATTATGAGGAAGATATTAATTTGTTTTATGGAGTGATATGTGATGTGTTTAGTTGATGATGAATTGAATAGAGTGCTATGACAATGTGGTGAACTTTTGATTTATATATAAATATAAGAAATGTGGTTGGATGAGTATAAGGACACAATGCTACTTGTGAATAAGGATATGATGTGTGCGTTATGAAATCCCCTTTGAAATACCGTAATAAGGCTAAAGATTTTGTACAAGATTATGGTGGGATGTGTGCGTATAGGGATCCATGAATTATTGAAAGAAAGTTGTGGATATAAATATATAATTCACAAGTTCATTGTTGTCCAAAAGAAAATACTATGTTACTATGACTACATACATATTATTATTGCATAATTAAATAAATGAATAGTTAAATATTGAATGGATTGATACTTGATAATATTATATGCGTGAGTGTGTTATTTTTCATAGAATATTATGTTATTTATTTACTGAGTTGCAGGTTTACCCCTCTGCATTATTTTTCAGGATTAAAAGAATTATAGTCAGTCTTCAAGAAACAATTGCATCCATTGCACTAAAATTATGTCAGGTGGGTCAGCAGGAGGTTGTCATCAGTTTTTCTAGAATGTAACATGCTTAGTGAATTTTCGTATATTATATTAAGGCTAGTGTATTGTAGATATATAAAATAATGAAAGATGTGAACCGTGTAACGTTGTAAGCTTTCTGGTGTGTAATGTATGTTACTCATATAAATAGTTTGTTGCATATATTGACTTGTAAATTTAAATTTGACATAAAGAGATATATTATTTATTATTCATATGCATATAATGTATGTCTGACATCCTTAACAGGTGTCACATGTTAGAAGCTAAAGTTGCACTTTATAGAGTGTGAAATATTGATCCATTTGACATGAATTGTGCATTTTTATTTTAAAAATTTAAGAGTTTTGCTACATCTTTGATGCTAGAAACTTATTATGCAACATGGTATTTTAGAATTTTAAATCTGATAAACCCTTTTTTTACTATTTGCAACTCCATTGTAAGCAAATAAACCAAATTAGCATATATTAGCTTGACTTATATTATGCTACAAAATACTATATATGCAAAAAAAAAAATTGACAATGCTATGTTCAAAAAATCAATAAGCAAATTGCTTTCTTGGCATTTCAAACATAATATAAAGAACAGAAAATTAACAATTGCAGCTGATAAGCTCACCTATTTGTAAAAACGACTCCACTTGCGATCTCTTCAATGGCTTCATCAACTAATAATGTCAAAATTTCTCTATTAAATAAAGAAAAACCATGAAATTGTGAGAATTTAATGCTGAAATTGGGGTCATATGCATCAATTGAAGAGTAAAAGAAAAGAAATCAAAATTTTTTTTACAAGTATAGAATTGTAAGAGACGGAGAGATCGATACTGCATAGTCATGTATCTTTCTCACTGATAGAATTAAAAAAAAAATTTAGTGGAATAAAAGAATGGTATTTCTAGTGGAATATAATTAGGGTGTTTTATATGAAATTAAAAAAAAGAGATATTTTAAGTAAAATAAAAAATAAAAATATTATTGTCAAAGTAAATAATTTTTTATAATTTTTTAAAAAAATTAGAAAATTTATTAGATGCAAACATAATGCTTAAAAGGAGATTACTACATAAGGGAGGAATTTATTTGAAAATAAAGATTTTTTATATTTTTTATAAAAAATTATGAATTTTAATAATTTAATATATATCTTTTAAGAATGGATACTGAATATAGGACATTTGTTTTATATATATATATATATTATTTTTATCCTTTATGGTTCAAACTTAGCCTTCAAATATTAAAACGCAAAACTAAAATAATTTTATTTTTTAAACATATACCACATAATATATATGTTTTGCCTTGTTGGATTTTAGAATATTTTTTGTTTCAAGTGGCCATTAGACTCTAAATTTTTTCCTTGTGTGTTTGTTTGAAGCGATTTAAAAAATTGAAGTTGACCGTTTCTCTTGTCTAATCCAGAAGAAATGCCACCATTCCAACACGTAGTAGATAGAATACACACATGCCCATACTCATTTGTTTTCCCCTTCCCTTTTCCCTCCATGAGACGCCTCTTTCCTTTCCCTGCAACCAAACCGCTCCTTGCGTCATATCCTCGATTGCTGTGAACTTCGAGTAAATTCTTTAGACCTTTCTTTTTAATTTTATTTTTTTATCTTTTAAAGTTATTCAATGCATTCTCCAACCCGATTTCTGTTTAGCTTTTTAGTTCAAGACCAGAAAGTTAACGAAAAGGATAAGGGTACTCTACAACTTCAATTCTTGTTTTTCTTTTATGTATAGCTTTGTTTGTTAGCCCATGTATATTTAATATTTGTTTCAATACAAACTGACAGAAATCGAGAAAGTTGCAATCTTTTTGTTGAAACTTCAATTGGGTTATTGATTTTATAGTCTCATGGACCTGCAGTTGATGAGAAAGAGTGTTCTTGATTATTCCAGGAAAAATAAGAGATGGGTTGCTATGTTGCTGGGTCTTGGTGTCTCTAGTTATGCTGTTTATAGAGTTTATCACTCACCTTCTGTAACTCAAAAAAGGAAAAGAATTTCGAAGCTTTTAGGTACTTTGATTTCTATTGCTGAAGTCATTTCTGATTCTGCTGAAACTATTGGAATCATTTCTAAGGACTTGAAAGATTTCCTTCAATCAGAATCTGACCAAATCCCCAATAGTTTGAAGCA
>CATIWM010632406.1:0-19728 GCA_949671775.1 Mallotus repandus
GTAGTCCAAAATTTCCTTCTAATATTTTTTTGTAATCAAAAGTTAACTTATTTGGTGGATAAATTATTGTAAATCCTTTTCATTTCTCTTCTCTTTATCAATGTGGGAAAATATATCATTAACCATTCTAACATAAAAAAAATTAAAATAACGAACAACAACTACATTATAGTAGATAATAAGTATACTATTTGTATAATATATGAAAAATTCTATGCATATATTATTCATGTATTAAAAATAGTATACAATAAATTTACTATTTGTATATTTTTTCTTATACACTTCAAAATATTAAAAAATCTGATAAATTGTATAAGTATATATTGACATTGTTAGAAAAATTATCAAACAAATAGTTGGCCTTGAGCGTGTATTCAATAGTATATTATTCGTATATTAAAAATATACTCATCTAATTACCTCGACTTTGAAAAAAAATTAATCATAGATGAGGAGTACAACATCATGGTGTTGAGAACTGGTCTCAAATAATGCATCCTTTGTGGTCTTCTTATTCGTATATTATACAAATAGTATATTATTTACATATTAAAAAGAGTATACATCAAGTATACTATTCATATATTTTATATTTTTATACACTTCAAAACATAAAAAAAATGATAATTTGAATAAGTATATATTGTTAGAAAAACTATCAAAGAAATAGTCGGCCTTCAACGTGTATTTAATTAAAGAAAAAATAATAGTATTCAATGAATTAAAATAATAAATAAATAAAAATAATATTCATATATTAAAAATAAATAAAAATACCTCCATGTAGACACCCTCGGTTTTATTGGCCCGCAACAAAAGCCCAATGATAAGGTAATACGAATTTTGAATGTAAGAGGACCCGAAACTTTCTTTAGAAATGGACTTGAGAGCCCAAAACCCTCAGTTGAGCCAAAAACCATCAGTTGAGCCGAAAACACCTAGTCAGGAACCAAAACTTCAAATTTAAGCCCAAAAGCCCATTGGCTCGTGGCCCAAGCCCAGGCCTGGGCCGAAGAGGCGATGGCTCTTTGACCCAGGCCTGATGAGGCAACACCTCATCAGTAGCCAACTTACTTTGCATTAAATGTATTTTTTGGCCTCATTACACATGGAGTGGACCCACATATCTCTAATCTGCAATTTTTTGCTGGAAAACATGACTTTAAAGGCAGAAATAAGGTGGAAAAGAAAGGGAAATGATGAAAAATTATGATCTTTTGTCTTAGCTTGGTCTTTGGGAAATTGAGAAAGGAAAAGGAGAAAATAGCTTAAATAAAGGCTTTGGGGGGCTGGAAGAGGGGTTAGACACCGGGAAAAACAAAAAAAAGAAACTAAGGAAAAGGGGAACACATTTTTTAGAGAAAAGGAGAAGGTAAAGAGGAAGAGAAAAGGAGAGAAAGATAAGTTTTTAGCTAAAAAAGAGTTCATTTCCTTGAAGAAGAGGAAGGTTCTCTTGCATTCAAAGTACTTAAATCAACAAGCCAAACTCTGATGGCTCAGTTAGGTGCATCAAATGTGTTTAAGTCAGTGAGCATTCCTATTTTCAAACTTTTAGATTTTCATTTCAGTTAAAACTATATTCTTAGCTTTTTCTTGCTTATTTTTATGATTATTGCCTATTTGAAGTTATATTGAAGGCATGATTGTGTAGAATATTAAATATTAGTTGTAGATTTACGTTTATAAGCATCAAATTCTGCTTATTTACCTATGTTTTAGAATTACTTACGAGTTAAAAAATATGTAACTTGTTGTGTTCTATTGAAGAGACGACGCCTCCTTGAAGAGGCTTTGCCCCTTTGTGATGAGGCGATCCTAAGTCGCCTCTTAGTTAGGAGGTGACACCTCTTCAAAGAGGCGATCGTCTCTTGGCCGGGATTCTGTATGATTTTGCTTGCCTATATTAAGCTTATTTCATATTGTTCGTATGTTTTATGTATTCTTTCATTGTTATATATATTGTATCACACGCAATTAGTCAATATATCGTGTTTAATCAACTACTTGTTTACATTTGCTTAAGTATTTGTGTTTATTATGTATGAAGTTAATAAGATTGGATTCTTTTTGTTGCTTCATAGTTTCTTTTATTTGTGAAAAGTCTGATCCTCCGAGTTTTCTAGGGACCTTAGAGTGATTTTCTTAATTATTAAGGGTTAATCTCCTTAATTAGTTTTTGAGAGGATCCACTCACAGTTTGCCTTCGATTTATTATTGGTTTACTTTTGGTTTATTCGTGGTTTATTTTACTCTAATTTGAAGTCGATTCTTGTAATCGCTAATCCTTTCCCCTTTATTATTTATTGTCAATTATTTATGATATGTGCTGAGACAATAAGCTTGAAAAAGGAATAATGTGCAAATTTGGTAAGACGTGAAAACTGAAAATGATTGCAATTTAACCATAATAAGGGAATAATTTAATAATCAAGGGTAATAAAAATGTAAAACACAAACGGAGGCCAACCACAAGGTTGGGTGGGAATTCAAAAGCCCATACCCAGTTTCCGAACTCGATCTCTGATGACAGCTTCTAGGAACCTCCATGGAATCTAGTTGCTGTATAGTGTGTTCCAGTTTTCATCCAGGTGGCGACTCTATCTCCATTCTAGGTGCCAAGCCCATTATGTATTTACTAGCAGGCCTTGAGCTTCCACAGTGCCGTGGTAGCCAAACACTTGGGTGTGTGCTAGACCCTGCCGCCAACAGTGGCAACTCCACTAGGGACACCCTCGGTTTGATTGGGCTATAACAAAAGCCTAATGATAAGGTAATACAAATTTTCAATGCAAGAGGACCCAAAACTTTCTTTAGAAATGGACTTGAGAGCCCAAAACCCTCAGTTGAGCCCAAAACACCTAGTTAGGACCCAAAACTTCAAATTTAACCCCATTTGCCCGTGGCCCAAGCCCAGGCTTGGGCTAAAGAGGCGATCATCTCTTCGATGAGGCGACGCCTCTTCAACCTAGGCCCGGTGAGGTGACACCTCATCAGTAGCCAACCTACTTTGCATTAAATGCATTTTTTGGCAGTGGACCCACATATCTCTAATATGCAGATTTGTGTGGAAAACCATGACTTTAAAGGTAGAAAAGATAGGGAAATGATGAAAAATCATGATCTTTTATCTTAGTTTAGTTTTTGGGAAATTGAGAAAGCAAAAGGAGAAAATAGCTTAAATAAAGGCTTTGGGGGGCTGGAAGAGAGGTTAAACACTGGGAAAAATAGGAAAAAGAAACTAAGGAAAAGGGGAACACATTTTTGAGAGAAAAGGAAAAGGTAAAGGGGAAGAGAAAATGAGAGAAAGACAAGTTTTTAGCTAAAAAATGGTTCATTTCCTTGAAGAAGAGGAAGGTTTTCTTGCATTCAAAGTACTTACATCAACAAACCAAGCTCTAAGGGCTCAGTTAGGTGCATCAAACATGTTCAAGTTAGTGAGCATTCCTATTTTCAAACTTTTAGATTTTCATTTCAGTTAAAACTATATTCTTAGCTTTTTCTTGCTTATTCTTATGATTATTGCCCATTTGAAGTTATATTGAAGGCATGATTGTATAGAACATTAAATATTAGTTGTAGATTTATGTTTATTTGCATCAAATTTTACTTATTTGCCAGTGTTTTAGAATTACTTACGAGTTAAGAAATATGTGAGCTGTTGTGTTTTGTTGAAGAGGCAATGCCTTTTTTCGTGATGAGGCGATCCTAAGTCACCTTTTGGTTAGGAGGTAATGCCTCTTCAAAGAGGCGATCGCCTCCTGGCCAGGATTCTATATGATTTTGCTTGCCTATATTAAGCTTATTTTGCATTGTTCACATGTTTTATGTATTCTTTCATTGTTATATGTATTGTATTGCACGCAATTAGTCAATAAATCGTGTTTAATCAACTATTTTTTTTTATATATGCTTAAGTATTTATGTTTATTATATATAAAGTTAACAAGATTGGATTCTCTTTATTGCTTCATAGTTTCTTTTATTTGTGAATAGTCTGATCCTTCAAGTTTTACAGGGACCTTAGAGTGATTTTCTTAATTGTTAGGGATTAATCTCCTTAATTAGTTCTTGAGAGGGTCCACTGGCAGTTTGCCTTTGATTTATTATTGGTTTACTTTTTGTTTATTTTAGTCTAATTTGAAGCCGATTCTTGTAATTCTTAATCCTTTCCCCTTTATTATTTATTGCCAATTATTTGTGATATGTGCCGAGACAATAAGCTTGAAAAAGGACTAATGTGCAAATTCGGTAAGACGTGAAAATTGAAAATGATTGCAATTTAATGATAATAAGGGAATAATTTAATAATCAAGGGTAATAAAAATGCAAAACACAAATTGAGGCCAATTACAAAGTTGGGGGGGGGGGGGGGGGGGGGCATTCAAAAGCCCATACCCAGTTTCCGAACCCGATCTCTAATAACGACTTTTAGGAACCTCTGTGGAATCTAGTTATTGTATAGTGTGTCCTGGCTTTCATCTGGGTGGCGACTTCATTTCCATTCTGGGCCCCAAGCCCATTATGTATTTCCTAGCAGGCCCTGAGCTTGCATAGTACATTAGTCATTAAACACTTCGACACATGCTAGACCCCGTCGCCGATAATGGTGACTACACTGGGGACACCCTCAATTTAATTGGCGTACAACAAAAGCCCAATGTTGAGGTAATATGAATTTTGAATGCAAGAGGACTCGAAACTTTCTTTAGAAATGGACTTGAGAGCCCAAAACCCTCAGTTGAGCCCAAAACACCTAGTTAGGACCCAAAACTTCAAATTTAAGCCCAAAAGCCCATTGGCCCATGGCCCAAGCCCAGGCCTGGGATGAAGAGGCGATCGTCTCTTTGACCTAAGCCTGATGAGGTGACGCCTCATCTGTAGCCGGCCTACTTTGCACTAAATGCATTTTTTATCCTCATTACACATGGAGTAGACCCACATATCTCTAATCTGTAGATTTGTGTGGGAAAACATGGCTTTAAAGGCAAAAATAAGGTGGAAAAGATAGGAAAATGATGAAAAATCATAATCTTTTGTCTTAGCTTGGTTTTTGGGAAATTCAGAAAGGAAAAGGAGAAAATAGCTTAAATAGAGGCTTTGGGGGGATGGAAGAGGGGCTAAACACTGGGAAAATAGGAAAAAGAAACTAAGGAAAAGGGAAACACATTTTAGAGAGAAAAAGAGAAGGTAAAGAGGAAGAGAAAAGGAGAGAAATACAAGTTTTTAGCTAAAAAGGGTTCATTTCCTTGAAGAAGAGGAAGGTTCTCTTGCATTCAAAGTACTTAAATCAACAAGCCAAGCTCTAAGTACTCAATTAGGTGCATCAAATGTGTTCAAGTCAGTAAGCATTCCTATTTTCAAACTTTTAGATTTTCATTTCAGTTAAAACTATATTCTTAGCTTTTTCTTGCTTATTTTTATGATTATTGCCTATTTAAAGTTATATTGAAGGCATAATTATGTAGAGCATTAAATATTAGTTGTAGATTTATGTATTGGCATCAAATTTTGCTTATTTGCCTATATTTTAGAATTACTCACGAGTAATATTTGAGCTGTTGTGCTCTATTGAAGAGGCGACCATGATGAGGCGATCCTAAGTTGCCTCTTGGTTAGGAGGCGACACCTCTTCAAAGAGGCGATCACCTCCTGGCCAGGATTCTTTATGATTTTGTTTGCCTATATTAAGCTTATTTCTCATTGTTCGCATGTTTTATGTATTCTTTCCTTGTTATATGTGTTGTATCACATGCAATTAGTCAACATACCGTGTTTAATCAACCATTTATTTATATTTACTTAAGTACTTATGTTTATTATGTATGAAGTTAACAAGATTGGATTCTCTTTGTTGCTTCATAGTTTGTTTTATTTGTGAGAAAGGGCTAACTCTTGAGTTTTGCAGGAATCTTAGAGTGATTTTATTCAAATCATCAGGAGTCCATCTCCTTAATTAGTTCTTGAGAGGATTTCTTGATAACTTAATTTTGATTTATTGTCGATTTATTTTTGGTTTTTTTTAAGTTTATTTGTAGTTTATTTTACTTTTATTTGAAGTAAAATGTTGTAACCCCTAATCGCTTCCCCATTTATTTGATATGTATTTGTGCAATTTATTATTTGATTGAATTTTTGGGCCATAAGCATGTAAACGGGGCTAATGTGCAAACTTGAACTTAAACATAAAATTGAAAATGATTGAAATTCATATGATAATAAGGAAATAATTTAATAATCAAAGATAATAAAATACAAAACACAAACGGAGGCCAACTGCAAGGTTGGGTGGGCATTCAAAAGCCCATACCCAATTTCCTAACCCGATCTCTGATGACGGCTTCTGGGAACCTCCATGGAATCCAGTTGTTGTATAGTATGTCTTAACTTTCATCCGAGTGGTGACTCCTTCTCCAATATAGGCCAAAAGCCCATTTTGTATTTCCTAACAGGCCTTAAGCTTTCACAGTACCATGGTTGCTAAGCACTTAGGCGCATGCTAGACCCCACCACCGACAGTGACAACTCCACTGGGGATAGAGAAACTGATTCCAAGTGTTTTGTAATTTATCGTCTTTGATGATTTCTTTATTTCCTTTGCCTTTTCTTGTATTTACTACACATTTACACACAATGGGCACTCAAGTCTCAAATAACTCGATAATGGTCTTTGCCTCGCTACCTGTGTTTCACTCAAACCTGGTGGTGGAGTATTCAATTATTGTCACTTATAGCACGTACTTATCCACGTCGCATGGACCCTTGAGTGGGGAGACATGATGGATGTATATAGCTGTGGGAGCCGAAGCTTATTACTTTTAACTCAGCTCATGTAATGACTTAGTAACCTCCATTAGAATTTTTTCCAAATTTGTGTGATTTATGCCATATAGTAATCCTTGTAATAAAGCATATTTCTTATCCATGATGGTTAGATATAGATCCGTATCGGTCTTCTATGTGGAGACAGTCTAAAACTGGTCAATTAATTCAGATATTTGAAGAGATAGAGATGGCAGGGTTTGATCCTGAGGCTTTTGGGGAGAAATTGAAAGCAAAGATTGTTGAACAAACCCATCCAATCATGTGAGAAATTATGGCAGAAATAAGGAGGCAGGATAAACAAGAGCCACCAGTGCCTCAGCCATAGCCTTTCAATCTCGACGTAGAAAATTTTGGGAGTTGGGAAATAGAAGATGACCAGGAAATTCACTTAGCAGAACAGGTAATCCGACAAAGGGTGGATGATACAGAGGATGTAGAAAAGCTGGATTGGACCAAAGACATCGCCAAGACTGTGGCTCAGATGCAAACGATGATGAAAGAGAAGGGCATTAATGCTCCGATGGATTACATTAGCTTTGATTTAGATAAAGCTAAGGACCCTCTACCTTAAAAGTTTAAATTCCTAGACATGAAGAAATATTTTGGAACCGATGACCCTCACTTGCATTTAAAGCAGTATGTGACCTATATGCAAGTGACGGAATTAACCAAATCTCAAATTGTTAAACAATTCCCTCTGTCCTTGGAAGGCAGTCCAATTCGTTGGTATTATACTCTGGAACCACATGTGCATAGTGATTAGAAGGAATTTTGTGCTGCGTTTATCAAGCAATATGGTTTAAATGCCCTAATGGAGGTGTCTCTAAGGGACTTACAGAACACAAAAAAGAAGTTCAATTAGTCCTTCATTGAGTACTTAACCAGATGGAGAGAAAAGTTATCATAAATAAAGCATAGACTGGCAGAATCTGATTAGCTAACTATAGTAATGGAAGGTTGTGTTCCATTGCTTTCAAGGAAATTGAGAGATCTCAAGATCAGGAACTTTGAGGAGCTACACAGATTTAAGGTATAGAAAGAGTTTGACCTAGCGCAAGATAAGAAATTCTTCAGTGGAAGATCTACAGGCAGAGAAGGGATTGGATCTAGTAGTGTGATGGGACTAACAAGTAATGTGCAGATCAATGCTATTGGGTAACCCCGAAGGTTTTTTAATTTATGAAAACCTCTTTCTAAAGTCCTGAAAAAGTTAATTAAGAATAACCTTTTGAGACCTCTACCTCAAAGACCACCTTTCCCAAATGCCGACCCAAAGCTGTATTGCAAATATCATCAGACCATCGGACATGACACTGATGGTTGTGGTTGCCTGAAGCATGAGATCCAGGATTTAATTGATTCAAGCAAAATCACTGACCCTGAAACTAGAAAGTCCAACACCCAAAATAACCTTGTACCTAATTACCGTAATGTGCCATCACCTAATCCCTACATTCTTATGGTCAACACCAGCTTGATAGAGGAATAAGTCCTTAATTCCTTTATTGATGCCACACCCACATCCCCAAAACCTAAAACTAAGAACCTACATTTGAATGAACAACCAATGGAACTAAATGTAAACCTTCTTAATATTTGAAGTTTTGATGATGAGGAAGAGGGACAGATTGATCTATGGATGGGTGATAAGGGAAAGAAAGCCCAGTCAATTAAAAAGGATGCAAAGAAGGAAGTAGAAGCTTGATCTGTGGGGTCAGAGGAAACCAACTCAAAAGAAGAATTGAAAGAGAAGGAGAAAGTTTATGAGAAGGTCATTGAAACCAAGAGAGATGAGAAGACTCTCGCCAGCATCTGGGAGCTGCTGATGCACTCCAAAGCCAATTAGGAGGCGTTGGTTATGGCCCTTGATCACAGGAAAATTCTAGCAACTCATACTCCTAACCAAATGGTGGATTCACTGACAGGGAGCCCTTAGGGGGCAATTTTCTTGTTGTGTGATGGTGGATAACGGCCAAAGTGAAAGGGAAAATCACTTGTTGTGTGATGGTGGATAACGGATCCACTATTAATATGTCCCCTTTGAAAATCTTGCCTAAGTTGGGACTGGCAGTGTCCGATCTGAAGCCATTTGAGGAAGTCATCAAGGCCTATGATGACACGAAAGGCCTGTTGAAGGAACCTTCAGGGCATTGGTTAAAATTGGACCCCTTGAGGTTTGGGTCAACCTTAGGAGGAGTGCCATCAACTGTACATCAGAAGATTAAGTTTCCACATGAGAGAAGAGTGGTCACTATAAAAATAGTAAAAACCGAAGTTGTAGTTGTTTTGAAGCTAGCTCCTAATAAAATTCCAATCAATCTAAGCTTTGAGGTCTACATGATCTATGAGGATGAATTGAATCCAAAAATAGTGGGCATGATGAAGAACATGAACTTCATGCCTGGAATGGGACTGGGGAAGAACCAGCAAGGCCCGTCAGAGTTTGTTAAGCCGAAGGTCCCAATTTTGAAGTACGGGTGGGGATATCAGAAAACCAAAAGTTCAAAGCCTAAGGCTGAAAATGTAGAAGGCACTATGGGAGATGTTCATGGAGGAAGGCGCTAATTATCCTTACACTAGCAATCCTTAACCATTGATGATAGCGAAAAAGTTTATCCCCGAATTTGAAATCTTTACCAAATATATGGGTGGGGCCAAAGAATTTATTATTGAGGAACCTATAGTGGAGGAACTGGTCTAGACTCCAAAGCTAGAAAAAGACATCCCTACGGCGGAGTCGAAGGATGTTGGAGATCAGGAAGGGGAATGTGGCTTCAAATCTTTTATCTTTAATTCTATCATAGATGTCTTTTATGATGATCTTGACATTTCTCTTACAAACATGTTTGACACTGATGATCTTTTCTTTTCCAAAGTTAATGCAATAAGATCTGACTGTGCCTACTTGTGTGATGTGTTTCCTAATGGCTATTATGTTTATGATGATCAATTCATGCATATGTTTGACATTAATTTAGTGCAAACTAAATCATTTAATTGAGGCACATGTGATAATCCTGAGAATATACTTATTACTTCTAATTTAACTCCTGATGAGAGAATAAAAATGGAAGAAACGCTAAGGAAAAGACAGAAAGTATTTGCTTGGGGTTACAAGGATATGCTTGGAATTGATAGGGAAATTGCAAAACACGGGATCCCTATATATCCTCACATTACACCAGTAAAGCAAAAAAGGAGAAGATTGCGGTTGGAATGGGCTCTCTTGTTTAAAGAAGAATTAGAGAAGTAGTTGAAAGTGAAGTTCTTGGAGGTAGTGGATGACACCCAATGGCTAGCCAACATAGTGCCAGTTCCTAAGAAGGATGGAAGGGTTAGAATGTGTGTAGATTACAGAGATTTGAACAAAGCTTGTCCAAAAGATGATTTTTCCTTACTACATATAGACACCTTAGTTGATAATACAGCCTCTAGCACAATGTACTCTTTTATGGATGCTTTCTCCGGATACAACCAAATCATGATGACAGTGATTGACAAGCTGAAGACTTCTTTCACCACCAAATGGGGGGTCTACTGTTATTCAATCATGCCATTTGGGTTGAAAAATGCAGGAGCTACCTATCATAGGATGGCTACCACTCTGCTTCATGACATAGTCCATAAGGAAATAAAAGTATATATGGACGATATGATGGTGAAGTCTCTAACACAGGAAGGACACTTCGAGGCGTTAAACAAGTTCTAAGCCAGAGTTGAGAAGTACAATCTTACATTGAACTCAAAGAAGTTTATTTTTAGGGTAACCTCTGAAAAGCTACTAGGACACATCATCAGTCAGAAAGGAATAGAGGTGGATCCGGACAAAGTCAAAGCAATTCTAGAGATGCCTACGCCAAAAAATGAGAAAGAAGTCAGAGGGTTTATTTGGCGATTGCAATACATTAGCAGGTTCATAGCTAAGCTGACTACTATTTGTGAGGCGATCTTTAAGCTCCTAACAAAGAATCAACCGGTGATCTGGGATGATAAGTGTCAACTAGGTTTTGAGACTATTAAGAATTATTTGATGAATCCTTCGGTATTACAACCACCCAGACCAGGTAAAATTCTGATCCTCTATCTGGCTATCGAAGGAGAAGCAATAGTTGCAATGTTAGCTCAAGAAGACGACGAAAAGGTCAAATATGCAGTGTATTACTTGAGCAAGAAGCTCATGCCTTACAAAGCCAATTACAGTTTAGTTGAAAAGACATGTTTGGCTATGATTTGGGCAAAGAAGAAGCTCCAGCATTACTTCTAGTTTTATAGAATTCAAGTGATTTCTAGGCACGATCCCTTAAGGTACCTTCAACAGACTCTACCACTTACAGGAAAATTAGCCAGGTGGTTGGTCTTATTAACTAAGTTTGACATAGACTATGTATCCAAGAAGGTGATAAAAGGGAGAGCTGTAGTGAATTTCTTGGCTCAAAATCCGGTGAGTGATGAACAGGAACGAAAGTTTGAATTTCCAGATGAGCACCTGGGGGCAATCGAGATCCAAACATGGATGATGTATTTTGATGGAGTGGTTAACAATAGAGGAGCAGGCATTAGTATAATTCTGATCTCACCATACAGAGAAATGATTCCGATGGTGAAAAGATTAGAATTTAAAGTCACCAACAATCAAGCCGAATATGAGGCCTGTATCTTTGGATTAGAAGCACTTCGGATAGTGGGGCAAAGGAAGTCACGATATATGGAGATTCCATGCTAGTGGTGAAATAGATCTCCAAATAATGGGAAGTGAAGGAAGACGAGCTGAAATTATACTGGGAGTATTCAACTATTGTTTTGTTATCCTTCGCTCAGTGTAAAATTGTTTACTTGCAGCAGGAGGAGAATTAGATGGCAGATGCCTTGACCACTTTAGCTTTGACATGGGAAGGAGGAAAATAGGCAGAGATCAAACCTCTTATTCTTGTAAAATCTTAAATCCCTTATTATAAAGAGATAAGGGTAATGCCAATTGATTCCATAGAAAAATTATGATTCTATAATTTATAGTAGTACTTAGAAAAGGGGTAATTTCCCGAAGATGCTGATAGGAAAGAGAGAATGTCTCTCAGGATGTTTTCTTATCAATTTATCAGCCATAATGGAATATTGTCTAAGAGTATGCCAACTGGGGTGCATTTGAGATGCATGGATAAAGATAAAGCCCAAAAACTTATGGAAATAGTTCATGAAGTAGTGTGTGGTCCGCATATAAATGGAACAGTGTTAGCTAAGAAAATTGCGCGTCAAGGCTACTTTTGGCTTACGATGGAGATAGATTGTAAAGAAATGTCATAACTACCAAGCATATAGCGAGGTTACCCATTTACCCTTCATGGAACTTTAGGGAATGACTTCTCCTTTTTTTTTTGCAGTATGGGGAATTGACATCATAGGGGAGATAAGATCGAATGCATTGAACGGTCATCGCTACATCATGGTGGCTATTGATTACTTCTCTAAGTGGGTTGAGGCAGAATCATTTGCCACTGTTAGATCAAAACAAATGGCAAGGTTCATTGAAAAGAATATAATCTGTAGATATGGACTGCCTCATCATATTGTTACTGAAAATGGTGTTTAATTTCGAGTAGAAATAGCTACTTTGCTGAAAGAATACGAGATTGAGCATCACAGATCATCTCCGTATAGACCACAAGGGAATAGTGCAGTAGAAGCCGCAAATAAGAATGTGAAAAAGATCTTATCCAAGATGATGGAAAACTACCGGGATTGGTTAGATTATTTACAATTTGCACTATGGGGATATAGGACTACTACTAGAACATCAACCGGTGTAACTCCTTATTCTTTAGTATATGGGGTGTGAGGCTGTGTTACCAATAGAAGTGGAAATCTAGTCCATGTGAGTTCTTTTGGAATCTAAAATTCCCGAATACCAATGGGTGAAGAGCCGATTGGCACAGCTACCACTCTTAGACTAGAGAAGGGTAAAAGCCATGTATCATTCTTAGTTGTATCAGAAGAGGATAGCTCAGGCTTACAATGACAAAATTAAGCCAGGTAAAATCAAAGAGGGTGATTTGGTATTGAAATTGACTAGGCCAATCATGACGGATCCACGGGGGAAATTTAAGCCAAACTGGAAAGGTCCATACCCGGTGAAGAAGTTGTTCTCCAAGGGTGCCACTATACTTTCAGACTTGGAAGGAAATGAATTTAGAGAGCCCATCAACCTAAACAAGCTGAAGAAGTACTTTCTGTGAAGTCTCGCTAGGGAGAAAACCTCACAAAGAGGTTGCCTAGACAAAAATAAAAGACACAAAAAAAGTCCTGCTGGATTGAAAACCTTGAAAAAGGTAGTTGAAGTAAAAATTAAGGATATGTAAAAGGAGAGAGAGAGAAGAATAGTTAGTTAGAAAACTTACAAAGGCAAGTTAATTAGCGACATGAGATATGTTAGAAGCAAAAATGTATAATCAGTTTGTGCTTGAATTAAATGAAATGGATTGCCTTTGTTATTATTAAATGTTGCATTAAGTATTTTATTACAAAATGTTTAATTAAAAAGGAAATTCCATCCAACAAAAAAAAGCAAATGAAGATTTATTTACGTAAACTAATTTTGCCTTCTTTTCTTCTGCTGAACACTCGGTGTTTGTAACTCTCTAGTTCTTTTGTTTTTTTATATATTCATCTTTTTATGTCTATTGTAACTGAATCCACTCCTTGTACTGATCATCGATGGACAGATCTCCATTGTAGTCGATGCACCTCATAATAGTTCTACGATGCCAAGTTTCTACTAGGTTGTCTAGAAAGTTCTGAGAAAGGGGCTCGGGCTCAAACTCATGGACTAGCCCTATGATTAGCTGCGTTTGTCCATATTGCCTGCAAAGCTGAGCGGGATTATAGAAAGTGACAAAATTTAAGCCAGCCACAGGAATACAATGAGTGTAGGATTGAATGGTCACGAGCTGCAATCTCCACCAAGGATACATCCATCGGATTAAAGTGTCAAGAAATGTAGCCAACCAGCTCTGAACATCTTTTGGAATGGGATAAAGCCTTCGGGTACAACAGTGCTTAGCCTTATAATGCGCAATGTCTTTGGGAGGTTTAAGCAACCTCAGTTTTTTATGAAACCATGCCTGTACAGGTTAGTAATGAATAAAAATGATAGAAAACCGTAAAATGAAAAGAAGAATGAAGAAAGCTTACCTCTAGTAGTAGTGGACTTCTAAAAAATCATCTAGTTTCTGTAAAATTGTCCAACCCGGTGATGGTCTCTGCTAAGATAAAGGGGAAAGGGCTGAAACTTACTTCCACTCGGTCCAGAATGTGGAGAATCTTTGAGTCACAATTGCCAGAAGGAGAAACGAGCAGGAATTGAGCATGAAGACATAAAGCCATCATTTGAGGCCAATACATCTTCATGTTATCCATAGCTACTACAACCTCCAAGAGAGAGTCGATTAGAATCTCAGTGCCAAAAATGTAATGAAGAGAACATTGGGGAGAAAATTTGAACATTCTAGCCATCTAGTATTGCATGGAGTGTAAATCTAGGGTCTAGGCTGACGGAACTACAATCTGACAAGTAGAATCCAATTGAGAGCCAAGGATAGCTTCAAATTCCTCTGGCAGGGGGCATAGCTCTACCATGTTGAATCTAAAGACATGTTTCTGGAGATCCTAAAATTGAACAAAAACATGGAGGAATGGGAAATTAATCTTCCTTACATGCAAGGATTGGAAAACGGATAGATGAAACGGCTCCAATTTAGCCTAAGATTAGCCATCCAAGCTTTTCAAGATCAACTGTAGTTATTTCAAGCTTCTTTCAGTCATTTTGGGAGTCCATAATGTATTTTAGAGAGAGAAGATAAAGAAAATGGTAGAAATAGAAATTGGGGTTTTTTAAAGAAGCTAGGAATTTTAAAGGGACTGCTGGACCACCGATAAGATGATCGCCTCTCTGAAGAGGTGACGCCTCATCAAGAAGAGGTGATGCCTCTTCGAGAAGGGGCGATTGCCTCTTCAGCATGAATTAGGTGACACCTTATTGAAGAGGCGATCACCTCTTCACTAGAGAAGGAACGAGTTTCAGGGTAAAATCATATGGTTTTAGTTGTAAATACAGAATTCAACTATATGGTTTTAGTTGTAAATACAGAATTCAACTATATAAGAAAATAGTTCATGCAACTCAAGAACACTCAATGGCTTTTAAAATTAAAATTAGTTGAAATAGCAATCAATTTTAAAGTATCCCATCTGAAAAAAATATAAAAAATTCCTAAACTTTAAAATTAATAGTTATATATTGTTCTCAGAATCAGGGAAAGCTCTTAATCTAATGAGCATCTGAATCTGTGCTCTCGGAATCCTCGCCCTCCTCGTCATCACCCCCATCCTTGGCATCATCATCCTCATCCTCATCGATCTGAAGCACCTAAATCTGGCGCTCAAGGGTAGTGATCCTCGCCTGGCTCGCCTCATCACAATCCTATCCAAGCGAATATAAAGTAAGTAAATCATGCAAGCATGCATACATATAGGCATAGGAAGAATACCTACCCTCCCTGTTGGGTGATATCTGTACATGTACTGACCTTGCTCCAAAGGAATCTACATTATTAATAAAATGATTAATGCTAACAAACATGTCAAGATTGATTCAAAAAATAGGTTAAAGATGAACTCATGTGAGAAGTCCCCTCAAGGATATATGCTGGCTCAAAACTTTCGTCTAAGGTTAAAAACTATCGGGATAACTTCCCGGGATGAACCCAATAATGATCCAGAGGATCAGGAACATGAATGAAACTGCTGGCAACTATTCGTGATGTAGAACTGGAAGGAGTGGTGGGAGGTCTGATGTACTGCTCTTCGGTTGATGTACCCTCTCCACCCTGATCAGTGCGAGGTCTCTGGGGAGGTCTCTCTCGTGCCTGGGGTCAAGCCCGAGGTGTAGGTCCAACAGCCATAACCTGAAAATAAGAAATCATATTAGAATGTGAAAACTTAATAAATGTGAGCCGAGAATCAAACACATACTTGAGAGGTGGAACCGATAGTCAAAGGCACTTGCTGTAGGAAGTGATTTCGAATAAAGTCCGTGTACCGGCTCTTTAGTCGTACAGTATGATCAGTGGTTGGCTCTCCAGCAAAATCCCAATCAAGTTCCTTACCCTCTAACTCATATGTCCAGAAGATGTACCGGGGAGGAGACTTGGGGACATGCCTCGCTTGGTCAACCCTAGTCCAGTTATAGACCCTCTCATTGAGATACCATATGCGGCAATCGGGACCTCAGAGCAGGATTCTCTGTAAGGAAAGTGGCATAGAATAAACAATCTCAAGGTTCCACCTGTTCTCTGAAACCTACGAGTTACTCCGTATTTGTAAAAACACAACAAGTGAGTAAACAACATTAATAAAATTCTAAAAAGAACTTTGGGTTTTGTAGGTACCGCCTTCGGAGTTAAAGAGTTCAACCGCTTTCGGTGGATGTGTACGTGAGCCAGATGCCTCTTCCAAGTACGGCTAGCACCCCACCTCCTGACAGCCGAAAGAAAATCTTCTATATGAGATATCCCAGCAATTACCTCCACGCATAAACCTACAAAGAAAAATTATTAGCAGAGGACAACAAAAAAAACTTTCAGAATAAATCGAAAAGGAGTGAAAGTACCAGGGTGACATGTTAGAAGCCACAAAATCTCTTCACTCCACGCACCACCTCATCCATGCTCCAGTACAAGTATGCCAGAGTACAGTTGCTCCAGTTATAGGAGGACACCAAATCTAGATCTCGGAGTGGCATCAAAATTATCATATCGATGGAGCTAGCATTATTGATGAAAAGAGTGGTGCCAAGTAAGTGTACTAGAAAGACCTGTATTACCTGGTCGATCTCTTGAGGAGTAGTAATCGCTATAACTCTCTCTCAAGTGTAAAAGCTCTGAATCGAGTCAAGCTTGATAGTATGAGTCCCCTTCATGTCTGGGACCATACCGAGGAGGCACTCGATATAAGCAACTATGTCTGAAGTCATCCGATGCAAGCTCGCATCAAAGGAAATGGAGTCTCCAGCACATGCGATCCCAATGACGGCAGGGAAAGCAACAGGATCTAGAGTCAACTCTCTAAAAGTGAGATGAAAGGTGTGTGTAGTGTTAAACCACCTCTCCATCAATGCATGAAGAGGCTGGTAATCCGTCTTCCTTTACTCCTCTAGTAGAGAAAGAATGAAGTCCTCGAAGTCGGTGTCCTAGATTCGGTCCTTCTAGTTGTCCATGAGCTTGTTATAGAAAACTTAGGCCCCATGAAAGTTTTTAGCACCTTTAAATGTTTGGGCATAGTATTGTAAAGAGAAATCAGGGAGTTAAATTAATATAATGCTATTTAGATGCTTTTGGTATTTAGATTAAAGAAACAAGAAAAAACAAAAGAAGAGAAGAAATTTCCTGATCAAGAGGCGATGCCTCTTTGCTAAGAGGTGACGCCTCTTTGATAAGAGGCGACGTCCCATGTGCATATGATATCCTGAATAATGGTTCAAAGAGGCGAACGACACTTTGCTAAGAGGCAATGCCTTATTACTAAGAGACGACACCTCTGTTCCAAATGCTTTCTTTTAAAGATGCAATCGCCTTTTTACAAAGAAGCGATCACCACACAGGGGAGGCGATTGCCTCCTCAGTGAGGCGACGCATCTGTAAGTCAAAGAATAGCATACTATTCATAATTTTTTCACCCAAATTCATAATTTTCATTCAAATCAATCCTATTTTTAGCCCTAATTGATAAATAAACATTCATCCATCCTAACCCAATGCAATTTTGCAGGAAAAATGAGAAGATTCGAGTACTAACCACTTCGGATGCCAAAGAACAGATGTGGCTCTTCAATCTGTGAGTAGAGGGATGGTATCTCCTCTCGTAAATCCAAGATTATGTGGAGAGCAAATGGTGGGTGATACGGGATCCCAGTCAGGCAAATCTGGCATTCTTCCAACGTTCATTTTTGAAAAAAAAAATGCGGGAAAGAGAGAAAAAAGAAAGGAAGAAAGGAAAGAGAAAGGAAGAGGAAGGGAGGAAGAGAAGAAAAGAGAAAAATTATCCTTTTTATAAAAAAAATTAATGATAATGAAAGTGAATGGTTTTATTTCTCGGGTGTACCCTCGATATGGATATTTCCAGATTAGAGATTTCTAATCAAAACATTTCAAGAAGTGTCTAGTCGGGTAATGAATCCTCGAAGTTCACATTTTAAGAAGTGTCTAGTCGGGTAATGAATCCCCGAAGTTCACATTTTAAGAAGTGTCTAGTCAGGCAATGAATCCCCAAAGTGCATTTTCTTCACCAAGTGACTGGTCGGGCAATGAATCATCGAAGTTCACATTTTAAGAAATATTTGGTCGGGCAATGAATCCTTGGAGTGCATCTTCTTCACCGAGTGACTGATTAGGTAATGAATCTCTAAAGTTCATATTTCTATCTTCCTTACTGAGTGACTTCTCAAGCCAGGAAAACTCGAGAATCACGCATCAGTTATTAATAAGTGGCTAATCAGGCCAGGAAAACCTGAGGAACACAACTACGTTTCTGTCTTCTCTACTGAGTGACTTCTCGAGCCAAGAAAATTTGAGAATCAAGCCTCAAATATTAATGAGTGACTGATCGGGCCAGGAAAACACAAGGATCATGGTCACGTTTCAGGTTAAAATTTAACCTTTCGAGTTTGAATTCCCAAGGCTGATAGTGCGAGTGAAGCTTGAAGGTCAGGTATATTTTCTTGTTAATTTCGTCGCACATGTTGCTTTTTTGAAAAATTAATTTCAGAAATTCAATTTTTGAAAAACCAAGAGAGCAAACTGTGGACACCCTCAGTTTGATCGGCCCGCAACAAAAGCCCAATGATGAGGTAATATGAATTTTGAATGCAAGAGGACCCAAAACTTTCTTTAGAAATGGACTTGAGAGTCCAAAATCCTCAGTTGACCCCAAAACACCTAGTCATGACCTAAAACTTCAAATTTAAACCTAAAAACCCATTGGCCCTTGGCCCATGGCCCAAGCCCAGGCCTAGGTCGAAAAGGCGATCGCCTCTTTAAAGAGGCGATGCCTCTTCGACCTAGGCCCGATGAGGCAACATCTCATCAACAGCTGATCTACTTTGCATTAAATGCATTTTTTGGCCTCATTACACATGAAGTGGACCCACATATCTTTAATTTGCATATTTGTGCGATAAAACATGACTTTAAAAGTAGAAATAAGGTGGAAAAGATAGGGAAATGATGAAAAATCATGATCTTTTATTGGGTAAATTCTTTGGATGGTACCAAAACTTTGCACTCAATTACAAAATGGTACCATTACTTCAATTTATATCTTTTTGGTACCAAAACATCGATTTTAATTGTACTGGAAAGTCCCAAAAACACTTAATGATGTGGCAACCAGAAATGCCCCATCAGTAGCCACGCGTATACCACATCGGCAAATTGTTGCAGCTTGTTTAATGTTTTGCTTTTCAGACCATTTGAGAGAATTATGAAATAATCCAATTCTGAACAAGCAACATCATTAACTTAAGCTTTTTTTTTTATTTTTTTCACTTTTTATTTTTTTATTGCTGACGGGGCATCTCCGGTTGCCACGTCATCAAATTTGGCCTGATTCTGTATTTGGGACTTCTCAGTGCAACTAAAATCGATGTTTTGGTACCAAAAAGATACAAATTGAAGTAATGGTATCATTTTATAATCAAGTGCAAAGTTTTGGTAGTGTTCATAGAATTTACCCTCTTTTGTCTTAGCTTAGTTTTTGGAAAATTGAGAAAGAAAAAGGAGAAAATAGCTTAAATAGAGGCTTAAGGGGGCTGGAAGAGGGGTTAGACACTGGGAAAAATAGGAAAAAGAAACTAAA
>CATIWM010632506.1:0-10751 GCA_949671775.1 Mallotus repandus
TATTATTATTGTCCATATGTTTATTATATAAATATTCAGCAGCTTTGAAATTATTACTATTACGGTAATATCAGTATTACAAATTTATTAAGAGAAAAATAGCATTTGTTCCCACTTTGTTATATCTATACTTACTCGGCAGCTTTGAAATTATTACTATTACGGTAATATCAGTATTACAAATTTAATACTATTACGGTAATATCAGTATTAGAAATTTATTAAGAGAAAAATAGCATTTGTTCCCACTTTGTTATATCTTTACCTACTCAGTGAGTACTTTTAATACTCGCCCCTCATTTTTTAGTTTTTCTCAGATCCTTTGGAGCATCAGTAGTAGTCCTATAGTAGGATCATCTCTTTGTTTGTATGCTCTTTAGTGCTTAGAAGAGGTTGAGCCAACAACTCAATTAACTTATCTTTTTGGCATGTACTTAAGAAATTCTACGTAATATAGATAAGACTATAGTGTTGTGAGCAATAATGATGGTTACTTGGTGTGTAACCCTTAAACTAAATTTAGAGTGTATTATAGACTCTAAGCTTATAGCCTTATTTATGTATAAATTATGTTTAATTATTATGTTTTGAGATTTTATTATAGTATTTTAGCAAGCTTTAGCAAGCCATCAGCTAGTCGTACCTGCTCATCAGCTAGGAGATTGGGTGTGATATTTGTTGGTATCAGAGCTCTAGGTTAAATAGATTATATAGAATTTTGTCCTCATGTTAAGATTATTAAGTCTAAGACATTACTTTTGTTATGCTTTTATAGGATCATGTCGCCCAGAGCTAAAAGGGGTAGAGGTCATGGTGGTCGGGTTATTAGACTTTCAGATGTTGGCCAACCTCATAGGAATCCTTAGAATCATCCCTAAGAGATGGATAATGTGTCTCTTAGAGGAGTGGAATATGTTGATTCCACCTCCAATGATGTGGCTTCAGGAGCATATCCAGCTGCTCCGCCTCCACAACAAAATCCTCCACCTCTAACTAATCCACCACCTAATCCACCTTTAGCTCAGCAAGTACCTCATTTTCAAACTTATATTGGTATAGGAGCATTTATGACACAAGGATTTATTGCTGCTATGGCTACTTTGGAGCAGTATTGTGATCCTTGTATGATTATAGATTGTGCTCACAAACTAGCGCTTATGATTTTGAGGGATCCATAGATGGTGGAATTGTAGATGAATGGCTGAAAAAGCTAGAGAAAGCTTTCCTCATATTAGGTTTGTCATAAGTTAAGAAAGTATAGAATGTTCAGGACTTCTTGAAAGGTTTAGCAGATGATTGGCTAACTAGAATACGCCGATTGTATAGTGAAGGATTGACATGGAATGTATTCATCACTAAATTCCATAAAGAGTACCAAACATGTGGTTATAAGAAGAGCAAACAAGAAGCATTCTTTAAGCTAACCTAAGGTAGCCTATCAATTAGAATATATGTATATTGATTTGAGGACCTTTATCACTTTCTTTATGAGATTATGCCTTCAAAGGAGTTCAAGTATGATAGACTCAGAAGCGGATTGCAAGTTTGTATATAAACAGGAATAGCTTGGTATAAAGGGAATAATTTTAGAGAGTTAGTTCAAAAAACACTTGCTTTTGAGAAGGCAAGAAAAGAAAAGCTAAAGCAAGAGCAGAAGAACAAGAGATTGACCCTAAGTTTCTCTCAAAGATATAGGAATAAACAAGTTAACAAAGGGGTTGACACATTTCCATCTAGATCAAGCTATGGTGGTCATGGTCGAGGTTTGCACATGAATATAAGGCATTAAGCTAGCAAACCACAAATCAGTCAAAGTTCTATAAGGTAGCCAGTGGGTAGCTCTACAAGTGCCCAAGATAAACACGTGGTGGTGTAATACTGAATAACCAGAGGAGACACACATACCATCAATGTTCAAATTGTGGCAAGTTTCATGAAGGATAATGCATAAAGAGATCTTTACGCTACTTTGAATGTGGCGATTTAGGGTATATTAAAAGAGATTATCCTTCACTAGTACACACTGGTGGTACTGCTCAAGGATCTATAACCCCTAGGAAGCAAAGTAGTGGAAGAACTTTTCCATAAAATAGATAAGTTACCAGTGGCTCTAACTCTAATTTTAGCAGAGGTGGTACTATTGCCATGTCATCTCAGCAAGGACAAAATGTATAAACCAATTGACATGTAACTCAAGCTAGAGTTTATGCAATGACACAAGATCAGGCATTGACATCTCTTGAAGTTGTTACCAGTATGTTAACAATTTTTTATCGAGATGCTTCTGTGTTGTTTGACCCTAGAGCTATACATTCATTTGAGTCTCAGACTTTTAAAAAAACCAAGTCCTCTAGATGTGGTGATGATTGCTTATAATCCATTATAGAATTCTAAGGCTTATGAGAAGGTGTATAAGAATTGTGCAGTTAAGTTAGGTGAGCATGAACTTTTAGTAAATTTAGTTCCCCTACATCTTCAAGGACTTGATGTAATCTTAGGCATGGATTGGTTATCCCGCCATTATACTACAGTGATTGTTTTAAGAAGGTAGTAGAGTTTAGATGCCCCAGTAACCTAATTTTCTTTTTAAGGATTACGTCATGCTCTTCCTTTATTTGTGATATCAAGCATGACTGTAAGGAAAATGTTAAGGAAGGGTTGTCACACATTTCTTGCTCATGTCATTGCCACTAACTCTGAGGAAAAGAATAGAAGATATCTCAGTAGTGTACGATTTCATAGATGTTTTCCCAGAAGATCTTCTAGGTTTACCTTTGGATTGAGAGATTGAATTCTCTATTAATGTGGTACTTGGTACAACTTCTATTTCTCAAGCACCTTATAGAATGGATCTAGTGAAGTTAAAAGAACTAAAACTTCAATTGTAAGAGATATTAGATAAAGGTTTTATTAGGTATAGTGTATCACCTTGGGGAGCTCCTGCGTTGTTTGTGAAGAAAAAGGATGGTTCCATGAGGCTATGTATAGAGTAAAGGCAATTAAACAAGGTTATGGTGCATAACAAGTATCCATTACCTCATATTGATTATCTCTTTGATCAATTATAAGGAGCTAAGGTTTTCTCAAAGATTGACTTGACGTCTGGATATCACCAATTGAAAATTAAAGAGGTAGATGTACCTAAAACGGCCTTTAGAACTCATTACGAACATTATGAGTTTCTTGAATGTCGTTTAAGTTAATTAATGCACCAGCTGCTTTTATAGATCTCATGAATACAGTGTTTTGGAAGTACCTTGATAAATTTTTGATTGTATTCATTGATGATATACTAGTGTATTCTAGAAGTAAAGAGGAACATAAAGAGCATTTGAGGGCAGTACTGCAAACCTTGAGAAGTGAACAATTGTTTGCCAAATTATGAAAATGTGAATTATGGTTGGATCATATTAATTTCTTGGGACATGTTATATCAGCAGAGGGTGTTTTTATAGATCCTAAGAAGGTAGAGGCAGTAGATAAATGGGAATAGCCAACCAATACCATAGAGGTGAGGAGTTTCTTAGGCTTAGCTGGCTACTATCGTTGATTTGTTCAAAATTTCTCCATCATAGCAGCTCCACTAACCAAGCTATTGAGGAAAAATGTGAAGTTCATTTGGACAGAAGAATGTCAAAAGAGTTTTGTAGAACTTAAGTTATGTCTAACCTCAGCTCTAGTATTAACTCTTCCTATGAGCAATGGCAAGTTTATAGTTTATAGTGATGCTTCTAGGAAGGGATTAGTTTGTGTTCTTATGCAATATGGAAAGGTTATAACATATGCTTATAGATAGCTTAGGCCACATGAGTTAAGCTATCCTACTCATAACATGGAATTAGCTATTGTAGTGTTTGCTCTAAAGACTTAGAGGCATTATGTTTATGGAGAGACATGTTAAATCTTTATGGATCATAAGTCTCTTAAATATCTTCTTAGTAAGAAGAAGTTGAATTTGAGGCAAAGACGATGGATTGAGTTACTAAAAGGTTACGATTATACAACTGAGTACCACCTTGGAAAAGCTAATGTTGTGGCGATTGCTCTTAGTTGAAAATCCTATAATAACTTAACTCATATCATGTCGGTAAGACTTCCTTTGTTAGCAGAACTGAGGTTGATGAATGTGGATATGAAGTTGAATGATCAAATAGTATTGCTAGCGATACTACAGGTTAGACCCATTCTAGTAGAGATTTAAGGGGGCTCAAACTCAAGACACACACTAATGTAAGGTTGTTAATGAAGTAAAAAGTGGGTCATGAGTTGATTTTTCTCTTAGGGAGGATGGAACTTTGATGCTTGGAGAAAGACTTTGTGTCTGAAATGTAGAAGAATTAAAATGAGAAATTATGGCGGAGGCGCATTACTCTGCATACTCAATGCATCTGGGTAGTACCAAGATGTATTACACTCTTAAGGAAAACTATTAGTGGTAGTGCATTAAAAGAGGTAGTAAAATTTATTGTAAGATGTTTGGTTTGTCAATAGGTAAAAGTTAAGCATCAAGTACCATTCCTATTCCAAATTTGAAATGGGAGCATATTACTATAGACTTTGTTAATAGATTGCCTCATACCTAACAGGGACATGATTTAGTATGGGTTATAGTGGACAGATTTACAAAGTCAGCTCACTTTTTACCAGTCAAAGTGGACTACTTCTTGGATAAGTTAGCACAAATTTACATGAATGAGATTGTAAGACTTCATGGTGCCCTAATCTCCATTTTATCTGATAGAGATCCTAGGTTCACATCCAGATTTTGGCCCAGTTTGCATCAAGCTATGGATACTAAATTGAAGTTTAGCACTTCTTTTCATCCTCAAACGGATGACCAATCTGAATGAACAATCCAAAGTTTGGAAGATATGCTGAGAGCATATTGTGTGATGGAATTTAAAGGAAGTTGGGACAAGCATTTACCATTAATGGAGTTTTCATACAACAACAGCCATCATGCAAGTTTGGACATGACACCGTATGAAGAATTGTATGGTAGAAAATGCAGAACACTAATATATTAGGGTGAAGCAGGAGAAAGAAAACTAATCGGTTCAGAGATTGTTCAGTCTACTTCATATAAGATTGATTTGATTCACACTAGTTTAAAAGTAGCTCAAGATAGTCAAGCTGACTTAAAAAGAAAGGATATTGAGTTTAATGTCAGTGAAAAGGTATTCTTAAAGATATCTCTATGGAAAGGTGTAGTTCAGTTTGGAAAATGTGGAAAGTTAAGTCCTCGTTTTATTGGTCTATATGAAGTGATTGAAAGAATTAGACTAGTTACATATTGATTAGCCCTACCTCTATAATTGTCTTAGGTGTATGATGTCTTCCATGTAGCCATGTTAAGAAGATACAAAAGTGATCCCTCCTATATCTTGTAGAAGCAACCAATTGAATTAAGGCAAGATTTGACCTATGAAGAAGAGCCCATTGGAATCTTAGCTAGAGAAAAGAAATTCTTCAGAAATAAAGTGATCCCATTAGTTAAAATTTTATGGAGCAATCATTCTAAGGAAGAAGCAACATGAAAAAGAGAAGAAGATATGCACATCGAATATCCTCATCTATTTTCTTAGTATGTACGCAAATTTCGAGGAGGAAATTTCTTAAGGGGGAGAGAATTGTGATATCTATACTCTTAAAAAAAAGAAAGAACATCTATTAAAAATTAAGAGTGTGCTGTTGATACTAAAAGAGAAGGAATTTGCATGTAGAGACAACGATTAGGAGAAGGTTGAAGAAGCAATAGGTGGCAGCTATGGAAGCTTAAAAAAAGGACAGCTGTTAAAGAGAAATGGCTGCATGTCTTCACCCTTTAGTCACCATTTCAGCATTGTATGTTCTGATTCAAACCTGTAAAATCCATTTCATTTCTCTACCAAATTCTCTTAGTAAATCTTCCACCAAAACCCAAATCTCTTCAAGGAAAGAGAAGAAATTTTCAGAGTTTATATTTGAGAGTTATAGAAAGTTATACACAAACTCTTTTCTAAATCAACAAAAGCAAGTTGATTTGAATTCTGTCCATGACAAATACATTATTCTGTTTTGGTAAGTAAGTTCTTAGTGATTTCCTTGTTTGATTCTATATTGTTCTTGAGCTATTTTATGTTCTCATGGATTATTAAAAGAAAGAATTTCATGCAATCAACTTGTGTAGGTAAATTCTTGAGTTAATAAATTAATTAGAAATGTGGATGCATTCTTAAAATAAGGTTGATTTTAGAGCTGGGTTTAAGATTAAAATGGGTAAAATTGGTGGATTTGTATGTTGGGAATTAAGAAATAGAATTTTGATTTGTAAGCATAAGAATTATGGAATTTGTGATAGTTTTTGGGTTTGTGTGGTGAGAATTGATTAAACTAGATTCATAAGTTATGATTTTGGTTTGGAATTTAAGGAATTATAGTGTTAGTTTTGAGTTTCTTAAGCATAAAGGTCAACGCCTCATTGCAGTGTTGGCTGCCTTGTCGTAGAGGCAAACATCTCAGTTATGAGGTGAATGTATCAATAGTATGGTAAATGCCTCAATAGTGTGGCGAATACCTTAGTAGTGTGGCGAATACCTCAGTAGTGTAGTGAATACCTCAATAGTTGAGGCGAACGCCTCAGTATTGAGGTGAACGCTTGAGTATTGAGGTGAACGTTTCATCTCAGGTGGTGATCGCCTCAACAAGTCCTTGGTTGCCTCTTTTTTTATCGATGAGGATTTAGTGATTAAAAATCAGACAATAAGTTTAGAATCTTATGTATGTTTCTTCAAATGCTATTTTTAGGATTTTTATCAGCTGCGGTTGTTGATCATAGATTAGGTTCATCTAGTTAAGTTCATGTCAGCAATTTCAGGTGAATGGTTAACTCTATAATAAAGACTTTCAATTTATATATATATAATGAAATTTAGCTTATTTAATAAAAATGGGAACAAATTGCAGTATGTTTATTATTGTTATGGTTATAGAAATTTATTGTAACTATGTGTTTATTTTGAACTTAATGGTTAATCTTAGCAAGTTTATTTTGCACTTAGCTTTAGCAAATATATGATTTTTATTCTTACTATTTTACATGATGATAGTAATAAATGATAGTAAATATATTTTATATTTAGCTCGATTTATATGAACTATTTAATTTATAATAAAATCTATACACTCGTGGTATATATCTTTTAGATTACGCCATGATGACTGGTGTCTATTCTCAGCATTATATTATATGATATATTAATTATGTCAGTAATATTACTCAGCAACTGTCTTGGGGACAGCGCTTGGTTGTACATATAGCCTTAGGGGCATATAACCGGGTGGTAAGCCCTTGGGTGGCAGTTTTGCGCATGCGTATGACCAGCAATATACACTTGGGCTGCTTAGCGTCATCATGCACCCAATGTGTTAGCAATTCAACATAGCCTTTAGGATATGCATTTAATGAGTGTATGGAATGATTTATATTGATTTTCCTTTAAGCTTGATTCAACAAATATGTTAATTACAACTTACATTTTTCAAAAATTAGTGAATGATACTAATCATAGTTTAATATTATTTCCCATATGTTTATTATATATATATATATATATATATACTCAGTAGCTTTGAAATTATTACTGTTACGGTAATATCATTATTACGAATTTATTAAGAGAAAAATAGTATTTATTCCCACTTTGTTATATCATTACCCACTCACTAAGTATTTTTATACTCACCCCTCACTTTTAATTTTTCTCAGATCCTTAGGAGCATCAACAAAAGTTCTATAGTAGGATCATCTCTTTGTTTGTCTGCTCTTCTGCGCTTAGAAGAGGTTGAGCCAACAACTTAGTTAACTTATCTTTTTGGCATGTACTTAAGAATATATATATATATATATATATATATATATATATATATATATATAGTAAATTGACTGCAATTCTCAAGGGAGTAAGTAAGCACTAAATTGTGCTAAAAAAACAAAGTAAGCATTAAATTCATTTATAGCTAGAGTTATCTGATAAATTCAATCTTGATATTTTTCATTAAATTCATCTGTAGCTAGTGTTATCTGACAAATTCAATCATGACATTTTACTTGGTTAAGATTTCTCTCTCTTTTCTTTTTGAAATAAGATTTTTCGCTCCTTAAGTCTTAATAAATTAATCAATTTTTGGACTTTGTTGATGGATTTTGATAATCATACATTATAATTAATGCTTTCCTCTTCCAAAGAAAATGTATAGTATATTTCTTTAATTATATGTTAATTTTTTACTTACCATATTATTAATATGTTTCACTTTCTTAAATAGCTAAATAAAATTATAAGTTATGAAGGTAAATTGGGATGTATATGCTAATTTATTTGCTGATTGGGAGTTTTGTTTGCTAGTGATTGCATTGTTCTTTTCAAAAGCATCATATACTTGTTTTTTTTATCTGAAATATCACTTCCACGATATGGCAAATAATATTTATTGTTACTAAATTCCATATAGTTTTAGAACTCATTTTAACATTTATTTTTAAGATTTAGATTGCATTTACCTTAGTTTAGTTAATAGAAATATATACTTTTATGTTTTGTTTTATTTTTCAGCGAAAAGAAGAACTTGGAGGTAGATGGTGCTATGATGGTCATTAAAAGGGAAAAAGGCAGAGTAAGAATAAAGTTAGAGTACTATCGCGGTCATGGCTAGGTGCGAGATCGCTGGATGCTCGAAGCAAAGTCAGTGCTAAAGTTCTGTGGTGACCATGGGAGATGCACGATCGCGGGTCCTGATGCCCAGACCTTCTGTGGTGAGCACGACAATAGCAATCACCATCAATATTTAATTAAATCAATTGAACATCTTAGGTTTTCATAAGTCATTGAATACACTCTCTCAAGTAATGTTCAACTCAACATGCATGAATCAATTAAAGCACAAACCATGGCTTAATTAATTCTCATCATCACCAAAGAAATGAGTCAATATCAAGCAAGCAAGGCATTAAGCAAACCCAAAGAGAAATAAATCAAGCTAAGCGCTCTTAAGTCATTTAACTTGTGTTTGTGGGTCTATTAGAGCTACCATTTCTCAATGTATAGATCTAAACAAGAGATGTATTTGGCCATATATAAGATTCTACAAGCACAACAAAGATAATATGCAATATGAAGATGATAAGATCCATCACATTAAACTTGAATCGAATGGGTCTCAAATCCTAACAACATAAAAGAAACTAGCCACTCATGGCTTTAGCATTCAATATTCAATCATAATACAACCCAAATGAATAAATTCTATTAAAAATAGAGAAAGGATAGAGAAAAATTATCAACAAGCTTCTAATATCTTCAATGTGGCCTCTTCTTCAAGCTTCTTTTTCTCCTCTTATCCTTCTCTCACTTGGGTGTATTTTCTTATATTAGTGGGTTAGATCTTAGAATGAGAATTATTGTTCTAAAATCCAGGGCTATTTTCCTTTTATACTCTCATTTATAACATCCTTTCATATTCCCCTAGATTTGCTCTTTAAAATGTACATATCAGCATGTCCCTTTGCTGGAATTGAGCTACCCGTGACCGCGATAGAGGGGCCAACTATGAAGGAGTAGTGATCATTGTGTTATCGCATTCATTATAGAAGGTCTAGGTACTAGGATGCTGCAATCGCACATCTCTCACGACCACTACAGAACTTTAGTACCGAACTTGACTGACTTTGCTTTGAACAGCTCGCGATCGCGCACCAAGCCACGACTGCGATAGAGGCTCAACTCTGTCTTCTTTGCTTTGTTTTGCTCTTTCCATGCCTAACTTAGCACCAACCACCTCCAAATCTTCTTTTCCTTGAGAAATTGAAAGAGACATAAAAGTTTATATTCTATTAACCAAACTAAACTTAAATGCAACCTAAAATGAATGAATGCATGCTAAAATGAGTCCTAAAACTATATGCAATTTAGCACTAACAAACTACAGATTGAGATAGTATATGACTATGGTCGAGAAGATAATGACTGAATCCATACTTTTTCGTCTAGAAATAAATAAAGGTTAGTACTATAAACAGTCACTTAGTTAATGGAAACTTACAGTGAGTTATTAATGAAACTACAAGTTATAGGTTGATAAATTTAAAGTTAATAAATGTTTGGACCAGTAATAGGTTTTGAATTTAGAAACTAAATCAAAATCATTCCTGGTAAAGTTAGCATCAATGGCTATAATTAAATGTATATTAATCCAATGATTTTAAAATTCATATATATCTATACAAACATTTATACTGAAGAACGACTAATTTTATGAATAATAATTTTAGGAAGGAATAAGGCCAATTAAGCCCTTGACCTAACAGAACCGGGGTCAATGACACCCATTGTGACCTTTTTCACCATTTTAGCTCTTTACCTTTAAATAAAAGGTTAAATTAGCTCTGAAAATTACATTTACCTTTACTTTTTCACACAAGTAAATAAAATCTTCAACCAATTACAAAATCATCTCTAATGTTTAACTTATTTTACAAATTAGTTCATATATAAAAATAAATAAATTTTAATCAATATTTTGTTTCAATATTATGCTTAAGACCCAAATCTAAATATATTTATAAAATTTTGAAAGAAATATATATACATATATTTTATTGACATACGAATTTAACGATCTTTTAGTGATTTTTTTGAAATATAATTTATTTTATGAAATTATATTTAAAAATAAAAATTTGTTTATAATCTAAAAATATTAATGTCTACTTT
>CATIWM010632541.1:0-24750 GCA_949671775.1 Mallotus repandus
AATCAGAAAAAAATAAGTCAAATCAAATAAAACATAAAAAAAATTAAACAATCAAAACATATGAATCATAAAATAATAAAACAAAAAAAAAATATAAATCATAAAATAGTTAACATAAATCATAAAAAAACAATAAGCAAAATAATTAAAACATGGGTTCAATGATTTCTAACCCTAATTTGATTTACATGCAACCTAAATTAACTAAGGCCACCATTAATTCTAATTAAGGTTTTATCAAATTAAACCTAATTACTAATTAATTTTAAAACACAATAAAATAAACTAAGATTTTACTATAATCCCACTAATGGGGTTATTACAATCATAAAAATTATAAACAAACTAAGACAATAAAATAAATAAATAATAAATCAAACAAATAATAAGAAAAGAAAAGGAAAGACAAACTAGGTTATATCCATGGCTTTTCATGGATTTTTGTTTACTATTTAGTTTTTGATCTCCATGACTACTCCATATTTTTGAATCTCCCACGAAATTAAAGAATAAAACAAGAAAAGGATTAAAAAAGATGAAAAGAAATAAATTAAAAAAATAAAAAAAAATAGTAAAGCTAAAAATTGAAAGAAAATAAAATAAAGAATAAAGATGAAGATGAATGTGATGCTGTTTGATTTCTTCGCAGAGTTTTGTTAATTCACCGTTTGGTAATTGGAATTATGACAGCGAATTGATATTCCTTCTCAAGTATTGCTTGTTGTTTTTGAAAACAAAAATCTCTCAAGCCCCTGTGCTTTCCTAAGAGAAAAAGCACATCCAAGACAAAAGAAAAGTTGCTTTTACTCTCTTTTTCTCTCTGTACCTTTTTTAAAGCTCCTTTTTTTCTCCTTTTTTTCCTGTGTAAAACTACACACTTATATAGAGGACATAAACCTAGAAAATTTAGGTTATGTGAGTTTATTCCTATTATGATACCAAAAATAAAGTCCTTTTAAAATTCAATAAAAATTAATAATCTATGATCATCATTAAACAAAGTCATTATCTAACTTTAATTTCATTTTAGACTAGTTAGAAACCAGGAAAATAAATTTTGGAAAATTAAAAACACTTAAAACAGATCAAAAATTGATTGGAAGTGTGCAATTTCGATCAGAATTGTACATTTCTGATCGAAAATGCGGAAATTCGATTGGCGTTTTTTGCAATATTTTAATTTTTCATAATTTTTCAAATTTTGTAAGATTTTTCTGAATTTTTTTATACAAAAAAATGCAATTAAAATGTGCAAAGGTGAGAAATTGATTTTGTTATTTCTGAATTTTATTCAGAAACACTTGAAGTTTTTCAGCTATTTCCATTTGGCTTGGGAACTATTTCATGGTCTCTCTGCTGAGGTGACTGAGTACATATAGGCATCAGGCTTCAGATGTTTCAGCTGCTCTCCCGACTCAGCAAGGTAGGTCAAACCATTATTCTCTCTTTGTATTGATTAAGAGATGGATGGATACTACCTTTATGTTCCACACTTGAGTGTGTGAGTTGACTATCTCTCCAATGAGCTTTTTTGCCATTACTAGGATTATCTTTGGAGGTACCCCAATCCCTTTCGATGTCAGCTACTGTAATCTTTCCGAAGATGCTAGGAGCTAGTATGTTCGTGATTTGCTTTGATTCGTTCCAATATGGAAGAATAGAAAGAACATGGTGCTTTCATCTATCGTTCAGAGTTTTAGGAGACTTCCCACCATTACTCCTTGCCAGATCATTCAAAAGGCGAGATGTTTCTTATTGATATTGCTGGGCACTACCCTCTTATTTGAGACTAGTCACGAGGTTAGCATTGCCCTTCTTGGCCCTCTTTGAGACCTTAGTCAAGTTGCTACCTTTGATTGGGGTTCTACAACACTTGCCTATCTTTATTATAGGCTTGACACTGTATGCAGAGGTGCTATCACAATGTGTGGCTTCTGGCATATTTTGCATGTATGTTCCTTCATCTCTTTAGTTTCTTTTGCCTTTTATGATCTCTTTACCCTATCTTGATTGCTTCCTTTCCTTTTGCAGATTTGGAGCATTGAGATTGGACTGATTTGAGGATTTAGTGCTGTTACCTTGGATGAAGCCTTCCTCTAATGCAGAAATGGGGATCTTCTCACCTTTCTAGCATCAGACATGATTTACAGACTTATCGCATACAACTGAACACTTTGGAGTGGGACCTGGTAAGAAAATCCAATTGTTAGTGTTTTAAGAAACTATAATAGTTAAATGAAATCTAAATAATTAATTTGTAAGTTGAAGATTAAATCTGATTGGCTTGATGGTACTAAGGATATTCAGCGATATGATTTTATGGTTGCTGCTTTGAGGCTCAAGACCATGAGGATCTTGCTCCTCAGTTATGGCTGCAAGATGTGGTATCTTGGTGAGCATATGTATCGATGGCATGCAGGGCCTTCTTAATGACACATTCCTTCTCCTATTCCCTCCTCTATGTTGTCGAGTTGTAACTTGACTGGTCTAGTGCTGAGAGTAGCTCTAGAGGGATATGATGCCTTGATTTTACTTAAGCGTTCCTAAGACTATCATCAGTTCATTCAAGAGAACTCCTAGAGCAAATTCCTATAAATTTGGAGGAGGTTTGATCTTTATCTACTTCCTTTTTACTTCCTGATTATTTTCTTTAACACTTTGCCCTTTTTTCAGGTTGAGAGAGTAGATTCCCATGTTGATGAGGAGACTGAGTCCGATCCTCAAGCTATGAGGACTAAGCAGGGATCTTATGCTCATCATATTGAGACTATCTGAGGTGAGACTTCAACAAGTACTACTATAGGTGATATCTCACTTTTGGATCGATTGATGTACTATTGGGCTCTCGCAGTTTAGGCTCCTGTTGAGTCGCATATGTACTTTGATGATATACAACCTTTTAGTTTTTCTCCACCAATTGCCTTTCATGTAAGTGCAATTGATTTATTTTACCTGTACAAACTAACACTTGATGCTAATATTAGTAAAAATTATAATGCATATTCCCAGACACAAGCAGAGTACTTGTATGGACGTGCCTTATCACAGAGATTGTTTACCATGTAGGTCATAGATAGTTGGAGAGTAACTATTTAATAATCAACATGCAAATGTATGCATGATATGTATATTTCTAACTATTTCCTAATGCAACAAGGTTACAGTGGGGACTTAGAGTGCGAGATTGATAGGCTTCGTTGACAGCTTGCTGATTTAGGTTTCAGTGACTATAGTGTTGGAACCTTGACTGCTAGAGCTCACGATGATGATCTGACTGGAGGATGGAGTCCTTGGTTGGATGCTAGAGCTAGAGATGACTAATTTTATAGACTTTCAGTGTGTCTTTATTCTATTATCTAACTTTTATGACTTTTGTGCTTGTTCTGCATAATGTTGTACTGAACTGATGTTCTAATGTTGAATGGATTATGCTTTTAATTCCTTTCCCCTTTTGAATGAAACTATAAGTTAAAAGGATAAATGAATAAATAAACAATTAGGATTTACTTATCCCACTCATCTTTGATTTTAATCCTATCCTGCTAAGAAACATAATCCTTATCCCATCCTGATTTGCCTTTTATCACTATATAAAAGCTCAAAAGGGTTCATTCTCCTCACCCCTCATTTTTACTCCTTTATCATGACTCAAGCCACTCTTCAGTTGCTCAAGAACTTCCTCAAGAACCTTAACAAGGATGATTGGAATCGACTTTTGCCTTTCCATGCTAAATTACTGAAATCTCTACACCATATTAGGACTAATTGCAATCTTCTTCACGCTGCCGCCTCTTTCTAGGATTCTAAAGACCTGTCTTTAGATTTAATGGACAAGAACTGTGACCATTAATTAAAGAATTTGCTGCCATTTTTGGATGTTCATTGGACATGACTGCTGTGATTGCTCTTCCCAAACTAGACATTGAGTTTCCCAACAGGCTATGTGTATTCTTTAACATGCCCCCAAGCGAGATTTATTCTCATGCATATAATCATAGAACTATTAGCTTATCTACTATGATCACTACTTGTGAGACTAAGGACAAGAACAGTGCCGCTTGGACTAGGACAATTTCTTTTGCCTTTACGCCCAGTTTCTGCTAGTTTCTTCTAATGGAGATGTCGACACAAGAATAGTTAGCATTATTCTTGCTGAGACTATCATCGGTTTGGATCATTTTAAGACTCAGAACTGTCTTTCTGGTAGTTTACTTATTCTTTAGGTGTGTAACCAAAATCTCTTTCTTTTTCTTTATTGTATGCCTTAATTTTTGCCTAACCCACCATTTCAGGTTTTCAACTTAGTAGGCATTCTCTAACTTTTGCCTAAGTTGCCCTTTCGGGTTTTCAACTAAGCGAGCTTTATTTTATTTTATTTCTTTATTTCTTTTTCTTTTCATAGATTTGGTTACAAGAAAAGCTGAATTTGCTCAATGTTCCTACTAACCCTCTGAATTATTAACCTCATCAGTTGCATTCTCATCCTCTGACGATAAAGGACTTATAGACCACTAATCAGTGGATTAACTGGATGAAGAACTTTGTAGATTTTGAGATCACTTGGACCTGTACTTGGTGGAAACTCAAATATGTAACTATTGACTTATATGGACACTGTGTTCCCATTCCTGTATTGTACTTTTCCACTTTCATCTCTCCTTCTCATCTCTGCTATTAGTACGGGTGTCGTCAATTCATTGTCACTATCTTGACTGATTTTGAAGGTTTTCATTTAAGAGAAGATTTCCTAGACAAGGTGAAAAACTTATGGCCTCGAAGGACTTTAGAACAAAATTTGAATTTCGAAGCTGACGTGACTACTGATGATAATTACAAGACTTGGGTTGTATTACAAACTGCAGAGCCTTCAGGATATGCTAGATACAGGAAAGTTCGAATAGTATAAAATGAGACTCAAAAGAAGAAACAAAGAACATAAAAAAACTTAAAGTTATCTTCTAGATCTAGTTTTTAGGCTTTCCATGTTTTATTTTTCTTTCTAGTACTTATGCATTATGATAAAGTTAGAATATGCATTAAACAGACATTATATTTCAATTTAATCCATTAATTAGGGGAAAAATGAGTACATTTGTTACATCATATAACATAACTCCTATTATCAGCTAGTTCGGTCGAATTTTCTAATTGAATATTTTTCACTCACTTTAATTCCCTAATTTTTGCTTGACTAGCCCTTTATGGGTTTTTTAATCGATGGGATCACTCTTTTATTTATTTCCCTAATTTTTACCTACTAGCCCTTTGCAGGTTTTTTGACAGCGAGAATAACTTAATTTTTGCCTGACCATCCTTTTCAGGTTTTCTAGTTAGCGAACTTTTATTCTTTATTGTCTTTTTATTTAAAGATTATATTTCTTGAGACAGTCCAGGTTGATTAGCTCTATGAACTCATTCCCCTCAAGATCTGAAATATTTGTAGCTCCTTTAGGCAAGACTGCCTTAACTAGATATGACCCTTCCCAATTAGGTTTGAATTTCCCTCTTGGATCAAACACCATAGCCCTTGATTGTTTTAGCACCATATCTCCAACTTTGATCTTCCCAAGTTTAACCTTTTTATTGAATGATCTGGCTATCCTCTTTTGATAAAGTTGAGTATGGAATAAAGCGTCCATCCTTTTCTTATCTAAGGATGCAAGATGCTCGTATCTCTTTTATACCCATTCACTCTTAGGAATTTTAGCTTCCATAACTACCTTTAAAGACTTGATCTTAGTCTCTATTAGCAAAACTACTTCACATCCATACACCAATGAGAATGGAGTTTGGCCTATTGTTGTTTGTGTTATTGTTCTATATCCCTATAAAGTAAGAGGAAGATACTTGGATCAATCTTTATAGGTTTTAACCATCATAGAGAGGATTTTCTTCACATTCTTATTTGTTGCTTCAATTACTCCATTAGCCTGTGGTTGATAAGGTGAGGATTTATGATGCTCAATCTGATATTTTTATAGCAACTCTACTGTCTCTGCTTGGAACTGAACCCCATTATCTGTCACAATATGAGGTAGAACCCCATATTTGCAAATAAGACTCTTCTTTATGAATCTTGCCATATGTTTTTCTTTCAAGGTGCCAAATGATTATGCTTCTACCCATCTAGAGAAGTAGTCAATAGCCACCACTATGTACTTGTGCCCATTCGATGCTGTAGACCTTATCTCTCCTATAATGTCTATTCTCCATGCTGTAAAAGGCCAAGGAGATGACAAACTATTCAACACTATGAGTGATAGATGTTTGAGGTTTCTATGTATTTGACACTATTGACATTACCTCACTGTTCTAATGCAATGCCTTTCCATGCTCTTCCAATAGTATCCATGTCGCATAATCTTCTTTGCTAAGATGATCCTGTTCATGTGAGGTCCACAAACTCATGCATGAATTTCTTTTGATTACCTCCTTTGCTTCTTCTTTCTTGAGACATCTCAATTGTGTACCATTCATCATCCTCCTGTACAATACTCCATCATGACTTGTATAGTTACGTGCAAGAACATGAAGGGCATATTTATCCTTTGAGGTTGCCTCATCTGGATACTTTCTCTCTTCTATGAATTTCTAAATATCATAAAACCATGGTTTCTCTTTAGGTCCCATATGAATATTCATAACTAATTCACTGCCGTAACTTGGGGCTTTCGCCTTCACATCACCAAAGGATTCATAATCATTCTAGTTGGACTATCCCACATCAAAGAAAGAGTTGCCAATGCATCTGCCATATGATTTTCATCTATTGACAAGTGAATGAAGAGACATTTGTTGAAATTTTTCATTAAGTTCTTCAAATAGCAGACATAAGGTTTTAACCTTTCTTCTTTTACTTCCCATTCTTCTTTAGCCTGACTGATGACTAATAAGGAATCTCTATAGACTAGAAAATCTTTTACTTCAGCTACTAAAGCTACCTCTATCCCTTAGATACATACTTTATACTCA
Organism: Mallotus repandus; assembly: GCA_949671775.1. Classification (NCBI taxonomy): domain Eukaryota; kingdom Viridiplantae; phylum Streptophyta; class Magnoliopsida; order Malpighiales; family Euphorbiaceae; genus Mallotus; species Mallotus repandus. The sequence goes on from CATIWM010632541.1 coordinate 6,973, forward strand.
ACCATATTGTTTGTGACTTTGAAATCCAGTTTCTTGGCCATAGGAATAGTTTCCCCTTCTGGTGTGGCAAGGATTACTCCCAGTCCTGCTCCTTTATTATTCATAGCTCCATCAAAGTACAACTTCCATTCTCTACATTCTATCACTGCTAGATTTTCATAAGGAAATTCTAGGTTCCATTGTTCATCTCCTTCTATTGCATTTTGAGCTAGAAACTTTCCTATAACTCTTCCCTTGATAACTTTTGTGATGATGTACTCTATGTCGAATTCTGCCAACAACACTAACCATCGAGCCATCCTTCCAGTCAAAGCAGGTGATTGAAATAAGTACCTTAGAGGATCAATTCTTAAAACAACTTGTATCTTATATGACTGAAAATAATGCCTTAATTTCCTTATAGCCTAGATTATGATCAGACAAGTTTTCTCTATTAGGTCATACTTCTCTTCATATAGCAGGAATTTCTTGCTGAGGTAGTACACTACATTTTATATCTGTTCTGGTCCTTTCTTTGCCAACATTGCCCCCATTGCTTTCTCTTCTAAAGCTAAGTACAAAATCAAGGTTGTCTAAGTGGTTTTAAGACTAGTGGACTTATAAGGGATTCCTTGATCTTATCAAAAGCTTTCTAGCATTCGTCATTCGACTCCACAGGTTGATTATTCCTTAAGAGTTTGAAAATAGGATCACAAACAATAGCAAGTCTGGCTATGAACCTGCTGATGTACTTTAGTTTCCCTATAAACCCTCTTACCTCTTTTTCTATCTTCGGTATAGCCATTTCTTGAATGGCTGTGATCTTGTCTGGATCCACTTCTATTCCTCTCTGGCTGACTATATGTCTAATCACTTTATCTAAGTTATACCGAAAATGTACTTCTCTGGATTCAGCCCCAGATTATACATTTCATTTCTGGCTAAGAACTTATCTAAGGCATCTAAGTGTCATTCCATTGCTTCTGATTTGACCATCATATTGTCTATATAGACCTCTACTTCCTTGTGCATCATGTCATTGAATAGCGCAGTTGCTGCTCTCTGATAAGTAGCTATTGCATTCTTTAACTTGAAGGGCATTACCTTATAGCAATATATTCTCCACTCTATAATGAAAGCAGGTTTTATCTTTTCTATAACTGCCATCATTATTTGGTTGTAACTTGAAAACCCATCCATGAAAGAATACATAGTGCTAGATGCTGTACTATCAACTAACACATCGATATGAGGTAAAGGATAGCCATCCTTAGGGCATGCCTTATTCAAATCTCTAAAATCCACACACATTCGCACCTTACCATCTTTCTTAGGAATTGTTACTATATTTTCTAACCATTGAGGATATTCCATCATGTCAAGGAAATTAACCTGGATTTGTTTAGTGATTTCCTCCTTTATCTTTTTTGTCCATTTAGGTCTTAATCTATGAAGCTTTTGTTTAACCGGTTTAATTTATGCATAAGTCAGAATGTAATGCTCCGCAATTTCCTAATCCAATCCTAGCATATCATCGTAGGACCTAACAAACACTATCTTTCTTTTTGTCAATATTCTCTCAAAATTTTACCTCTCTTCAAGAGTTATATTATGTGATATAATGTTCTTTGGATTACCATCTGTGCCCATGTTAAATGAATTTAATAAATGGAATTAATGTCTAGCATGCACATATAATCAATATTAAAATGCATAGAACCATCAGGATAAACATCACATAAGTAAGCCAAACTAGAATTTATATCATTGACTATAGAAAAAGCATAATTTTCATCCTCATAAAAACCGGACGTCATTATATCAGTTTCTTCATAAAAAACATCATTAAAACTATTGTTAATGATAGTAGCTAAATCTTATGGTGGCTCTTTGTTAAGTGGCAGACACAACAGCTCCTCGACGACCATGGTTCCCATCTTCTCATCAACTTGCTTTACCACATTCTCTTGGTTGTCTCACACAAGACTCTCTATGATCTGTTCTTTAGAAATCTTGAACTCAGGAATATTTACTCCAGCTACATTGATAGGTTCTGCTACACCTAGGTAGAATTTTCCCTTTCTTTCCTTGACAAAGCTTTCTTTGAGAGGTTGCACTTTTTGTGGGGCTTTCTCTTTATTCTTTGATCCCTTTTTCTTTATCTTACTGTTCGAATCCATCTCGGTATATCCCAATCCTTTAATATCCTTTTGAGTTTTAACATCTGGCAGCTTTGGAATTCTCTGTTGGTTCTTTCTTAATCCTAATCTAGGTTGATATTGCATATTTTCCATCATCTTTACAACTCTTAGATCCATCTTGGTCCCATTGAAGATTTCAGCCACTTGGAAACCTAGAGGTGCAGTCACCTGCTTCTGACGGTCTAGAATAGTTGTTATAATCTTGCACATGCTTACATCTATAGTCACTACTTCTCCTTCGTGAGGGAATTTTATCTTCTGATGCATAGTTTAGGGTACTCCTCTAAGCACATAAAACCAAGGTCTACCCAACAGCAAGGCATAAGTAACAGGAATGTCCAGAACAGTAAATTCCACCATCGATTCAGTAGGATCAATTTTTAACGGGGTTTGGAATGTGCCTTCTACACTCCTTGTGCTATCATCATAAGCTCTGATTATTAAGTCTGAATTTGTCAAGTCATAAACTTTCATACCCAAGTTAGGTAGAATTTTTAATGGGCATACATTGATTGCAGAACCATCATCCACCATCACAAAGTTGGTTCTTAAACTTCAGTTGGAATAAAAAAAGCTTTATTATGATTTTTCCCTTCTAAAGGTAAGTCCTCATCCGAAAATGTTATCACTCCATGTTTCTTCTCAGTTGTTAACATAACTTCTAAGGTAGTAGCAGTTTCAATGCTCATCTTAGACAAGGCCTTTACAAGAGCCTTTCTGTGACTGCTAGAACGTATCAAAAGCTCCTAGATGTTTACATTTACTTTAGCCTGCTTGAGCTATTCAAGGATTAAATCCTTTTTTTGCACTTCTACTATTTCTTCTTTATCTCCTTCCTATCTCTCTATTGCCTTGTCTATTTTCTTCTCAGCTGGCTTATAACCTTTTCCACTTATAGTGATATGATTTACTTTAATGGTATCTATCCACACATTGTAACCTATATTGTCCTCTTCATCAAAGTTGTACTAAATGTCAATAGTTTCATCAGTTCGATCCTTCTTTCCATCTTTTCATATTTCTACCATGTATGTTTCTTTCTTGAGTAAAAACTTCTCACTTGTCAGCTTATCATCCTCAAATTCATCACCTTATCCTCTAGGCATAATCTACTCAATGGGAATGTCATAAGAAGGTGGTTTGGAACAAAACACTTTATAGTAAAATTTATCTGAGGGCTATCCCAACAAATATTCTACCCTCTAGAGGCACTTGGAAGTTCAAGCTTAAGGTCCTCAAAGGAGCTTAGCACTTCACTAACTCTTAAGTTGCTTGTCATAGTTGCTGGGGGTGGTACATTTCAGTAGTTTGGGAAATGATTGTTTTTGGTGCAAGGTTTTAGTTGGATTTTTTAGGGTCAACAATTTTTCCAGCATCTATAAGATTTTGGATTTCATATTTCAAGTGAATGCAATTATCTGTTGTATGGCCATTAACTTAATGGAATTTACAATAGCTGTTTGGGTTATAGCTAGGGAAATTCGAGTTTGCTGGTTTAGAAAAGGTAAGGGGTCTGAGCAAGCCCTTTTGAATTAGGTGCTCCAAGACTTATAAGAGGGGTTGGTTAAAGTTTGAGAACCTTCTTGGTTGTTGGAGAGTATGCACTTCCACAACTCAGCTAGTATTTTCTTATTGTGTGCCCCCAGTTTGATAATTTCTTTTTCTAGTGCTTCTTGTCATTTTCTTCTTCTCATTCTTAATCTGCTCGGTTTGCCATCATCATATAGGTCTATAAATGACTTAGGATTCATCATTTACAACCTTTCAACCAAATTAGGAGACACATTATGAACAATCATCCTAACTTGATCTTTTTCAACCAGCTTATTTTTCATTAGTCCTGCCTTGTTCATAAACCTAGTGAGAAAATTAGAGATTGATTCATTTGGCTTTTGTTTGGTCAGTTCCCAATCCCTGATAGATACTTCCAACTTGGTATTATGATCATATTGCTTCACGAAGGTAGTACATAACTCTCGCCAATCAGCCATGACAGACTTTTCCAGCCCGTGATACCAGTTTACAGCAATACCTTCTAAGGACAATACAAATTTTTTTGTTATTATAGCCAATAGAGCTTTAGTGGTGCTCATAGTTGTTGTATATTGACTCAAGTGAATTCTTGGGTCTCCTGAACCATTGAACTTCTACAATTGTGGCATTTTGAATTTGTCCGGAAACTTATCGCCTTCCATCCATAGCATGTCATCAAACTCATATGAATAACTATGCCTTGCCCTCTCATTAACTCTTCCATCTCGGACATCTTCTGATTTAGCGCTTGCATCTGCTTGGACTTGGACTCAAGGTCTTGAACCAACTCAAGTGATTCTTTCTTAGCCTTTTCTACATGTAGTTCTCCACATCCTCAAATTTTATTTCCACAATGGGTACATTCTTAGCAGTATTCAAAGGTTGCCCTTTGACATTGTCATTGTTAGCAGGTGGATTTTCCCTAACAGGAGGAATAACAACAGCGGGTGTAGGTGGTGTCATCAATCTAGCCAAAGCTTATCTCAGTTCATCTTGCATCATTACTCTTATGTCATCCATCAATGCTCCCTTAATATCCTCTAAAGTCTAATTTCCTCCTTGACGTTCCATCTCTTTCGTCTACCTAATTGGTGTTGGTGCTGGTGCTAGTGCAAGTGGTGCTTCTAAGTAGAGCGGGTTGATAGGACTTTTTTTTAGTCTTGTTAGGATCTCTTTTGTGATTGACTATGGACTTGAAGTAGCTCTCTCCAGTTTGCCACCTTTTCATTTCCAAATGCAGGATGACTCTATGATGGCTACAAGATAAAGTGTTAGCATGATGCATGATCTACATGTGATGCATGTATGCATGATGCACGTGCTATGGAACAAGTTGCAAGTAACAAGTTAAGTATACAACATACATCCTTCCAACCTTATTCCCCCTACACACGAATTCGATGGCGAGTCTCTTTTCCTAGGATTTTGGGTCTTGGCCTCAATATCGATGGGGGATATTAAGAACCGATGCGCATGCCAAATCTCCCAAAGCAATAAAATATAGAAATAGCATTTCTAGATATAAAAGCATAGCCCAATCTTTATTAGCCCTAATGGACCTTTAGAGTATAGGCTTGGGCTTTTATAGATAGAAATAACTCTGGCAACATACACAAGCAATTTGGGTAAATCCTAGGGGAAGTTACTAGGCCATTACATGAGCTGAGTCTATTGAAAAGTTCAAGGTTCCCTTAGTAAAATGCCCTCCTTTAAAACTTGAGTTACAAGCCAAGGTCAGAGGGGCTTAACATCCTTTGTAAACTCGAGAGAAGACTACCCCCTTTTAAGACTTGGGTCATAGACTCTGGTCAGATGAGCCCAGTAATCTCTCTTAAACTGAGTTAAGGCTAAGAGTGATGGTTAGCTAATTTACAATCCCATGAAACTAGTGGAATCATGGAACCAGAAGCTAGTGAAATTATGGAACCATAAACTAATGCCATCAACTAATGGGACATGCAAAAATGAATGCAAGAATAAAATAATAATTAATAAAATAATTCTAAAGAATACAAGTAGAATCAGTATCTCTTATCCCAAGTGGAGTCACCATTATAGACAGTGAATTTAGTGCGTGTCCAAGTTTTATTGCAACCACGACACTGTTTGAGCTCAACACTCTAAGGAACACACTATTATATCATAAAGACATAGCGTGGAGATGAGGAGTTGCCACCAAGGGTAATAGCTAGGACAACTAATGAGTGGTGCTAACTTGATTCTTTAAAAGAAAGTTAGCACCACAACCAGGAAGATTCTAGATATGGAATACCAATTTCTTTCAGTCTCATGTTATTTTAGAATTACCTTATTAATTACTATCTTATCCTCTATTTACATGCAATTTCATATAAACCCTTATTTTAACAATTAACTTTAGGCAAACTAGTCATGAAATAACATATAAACAATGCATTTATTAAGCTCATAATCCCTAAGTCAATCTAATCTACATCGATTTTAATTAGTGGGCTAAATCTACATGTTTTAATTTTATTGCATCTCTGCAAGTGCATGGAATCATACAAGTAGTAAATAAATATCATCCGACAGAGATTGCAAATTGAGTATTGTAATACTAATTGTGTTTGTTTGTTTAAACAATGAAAAATGGTGTGTTGAATTAAACTAAAATTAAATAAAGAAAATCTGAATTAAATAACAATAAATTTAAAGAGCTAAGGTTCTTATTACCAATTCAACCGTTTCTTAAGATCAATTAACACTTAAACCAAGCCTAACCTTAATCCAATTTGAAGGTATCTAAAGAATCAAAGGCTTTCCTCTCAGACAACCCTATAATTAACCAAGTAGGTTGACATCTCAAATTTATAGCTCTCACTTACTAAGTGTTCGATTAACCAGGTTTAAAGCACCACCCTTTAATCAGTATTAGTTACTTTAATGTTTCTCAACTAAGAAAGCACCTAATAGGTTATTGTTTGTATCTAATGCAACCTATCTCTCGATCAAGTTTCACTGTGTAAATTCAATCAAAGGGTGATCAATCCTATAAAGACATTAAGTCCAACAGTAACCAAAGGATTTAGACTAATGGCTTAGGTTTCATTACAATATTCACTTGGTTGGATTGAAATAAGAACCCTAACAAAGAACTTAGCCACTCATGTTAATTATAAGAGATAAAGATGAAGAATAAAATAAAATAAACATTATCATTGATTCAAAATAAAGATGAACAACAACAAATGTTTAGAAGAAACCGCCTATGAAATAAAAGGCTTGTTGTTCTTTAATCCTTATGCTCAATCTCCAAACTAACATGAACAAGAATAATTCTCTGTTTTCTCTAAGAAAATTGATTCCAAGAAAAATGTAATATGAAACTAAGAAAATAACATAATGGAATTATTTTCTTATTTCTAGTGGCTACACACATATAAAACCCTAGCCTCTAACCCCTTGATTTGTTTCCTTATGAAATTTCCAACATGTCCCCCAAAATCAATAGTTAAACTTTAAGTTCAAATTGGCTACCATTAGGTCGCACGACCATGTGTTTTTAGGCGCAAGGCCATGTACAACTTTTTTTTTTTCATAATTCGCTCCAATCAGCCTTAAATGCTCATTTTCATGCTCCTTTGACTCTTCCAGAATCTTTATGATCTCCATGTAACTTTCCTTTACTGTTATTTGACTACCTAAATGCACAAAAATAACAAAAAATAAACCAAATAACACTAAAAATAAATAAACACACAAATCGTGCACACATATACTTAAACTAAACATAAACTCAATAAAAGAGACATAAATACAACTAAAATAACATATAATCCTAACACATTGAGTGCTTAAAATAATGCATTTCTCACACTCATCAAGATTCTCCCACACTTGAACGTTTGCTTGTCCTCAAGCAAAGCTCAAAAACACATATTCACCCAAAGAATCATGTTCGTTAACTAGCTTTAACTTGACTAACTACCTTAATCTTCCTTTAATAAAAAGCTTAAAAACTCAAAATTAAAATTGTAACCCAAGGCCACAAATGCATTGTTACCATATGAAGAGTATAGTTTTCCATTGAAATCATGAAAGCAAACGATTGACACCCAAGAAAAATGGAAGCAAGTAGGAATCATGCCAACAATTAGAGAGTTAAAATTCAACACATACAAGGTTTAAAAAACTTTTATTGAATCAAAATTTTTCCAATCTCAGTATCCCCCACCTTTCTTGTGTTACTCAGTGTGGATACCTCCAAAAAGGGTCCTTTGGATACTCTTACTCTAAAAAGAGCATTAGAGTAGAAGGAGCATTTAAAGATTTTAGCTCTAAATGAGTGTATTTTATGCTCCATCTCGTTGTTTTATTGATTGGTTTTTTTTAGAAGAATAGACCAAAATGTATGAAAATTTAACCACTTTAAAGTAGCATCAAATTCCTCCTCATAAACATTTTTCTCAAGCATCAAACACCTAAATTCAATTGTTTAATAAAAAGTAAGCATTAAGTTCATTAAAATTTAAAAATCGCTAACCATAAGTCTCTCCTAATTTAAAAGCCCAAACAAATCATTAAAGAAAGATTAAAGCATTTCTTCAAGAAAACTAAGGCTAATGAATAAGGCTCTATATGTGAATATGTTGTAAAAATTCAAGTGTGAGAGGAATGCATGAACAACACAAAAATTAAACCTACATGCATGACTCTTAAAGTAAAACAAACACTCAAATACACAAAAATAAAAAATTAAAAAAAAACTACAGAATAGTGTACTTCCCTCAATTTGATGCACTTGGTGGGGAAGTCAAAGGAGTGACAATAATGGCTTTTACCGTCTCATTGATCATCTTAGACCTTTTACTTTGAGGGAGTATCCAAAAGATTTCATCAATTTGGGCTTGCAACCTTATAGCCCTTGATTCACAATGCCTCTCAAATTTTTCTATATCATTTGACAAGTCCATGATCATGTTCCCAGTCCTATTATCAGAGATGTCCATTAGCTCCTTGATGTTTTCCATGATTCCATCACTCCAACATTATTTGTTCCCTCTATTCCTTGTTTGGTTCTCACTTTCATTAGTTTCTTCCTCCATTGTGTTAGGAGGCAAAGGGACTTCACCATGTTGCATTATCGCTTGATGTAACAAATAGCATCTTCTTGAAGTGACATCATGAAACTTATTAAACTCTGTGATGATTTCATCCCAAACAAGGCAATCTTCATCCAAGGATTCAGCTTCCAAAGGCTCCAATTGATGTTTGGCAAATTCGAATGGATCAAAATACAATGTCAAACCAGTGATAATATGCTCCATTGACAACAATGCCTTTCTAGCCTGCACAACACGCCACATAGAACACAAAATAAAGTATGTACTATATACTTTTGTGTTAGTCTTCAAGCACCAAAAAATAAATAACTCATCAGAAGAAACCCTATTGCTATCCTTTCTTCTAAAGATTGTGCATGACATGAATTTATGCATGATTAAATATGGGTGATCTTTAATCAAACCACTAGTCATCACTTGACCTTCAAAAACTCTATCACCTCTAGTGATTTCATGTCAAAAACTACTCATATTATAATCCAATGGAGGTTGATGATAAGTGCAAAAAATAGTGAATTTTGAGCACTAAATTGTTATGTTTTTATATATTAAAGTGTTTATTTTATTCTTGAATGTTGGTATTTTACTTAAATTCCATAAAAACTAGGTTTTCAAAGGTTTTTATAATTTCTATTGATTTTTTGTTTATTTTTAGTTTAATTTTGGTGTTTTGGTGTTCATTGGTTAGGTGTGCCCAAGTTTGCATTATGCAAGTGGAAATTATACTGAAACTTTAAGAGGAAAGCTCAAAATCTCTATGAATTAAAGATGTAGAGGCATGCACATCCGTGCACATTGGAGTGCACGACCAATCCTGAGCCTGCAAATTCCACTTTGTAGAATAGACAGTGATGCATAGCTGTGCATCAAAATCTGCACAGCCATACACCAAATGTATAGCCATGCACACGACCAATCCTGGTTCGATGATTCTTGAGACAGCAGAAATGCACAACCGTGTGCACAACCAATCCTGGTTGGACAATTTCTAGAGCAGCAGTGATGCACAGCCAGCTATGCACTTCGACAGAAATCAATTTTGGAAACTATTTTTGGGCTTATTTGAGAACTTATATAAATAGCCTTTGTTTTGCCTCTTTCACAGAGGTTGGCTGGTCTAAATTTTACTGAGTTAATTTTATCTTTTGCTATAAACGAATTTATTTTTCATTTTTCACTTTGGATTATTACTTAAGCTAGAGAATTGAGGAACATTTTGCAAACACTTTCAAGAGAATAAAAAGGGGTCTTTTCTTCTTTATTCTTATTACTTAAGTTAATATTATATGATGGTGGTTTTTGCATTGTTAAATTGTTCTTCTTCTCTTTTCTTTTTAATTGCTATGAGTAGCTTAATTAATAGTTGGGGTTTTTAGACCCGACTCAAGAATGTATTTAATGGGTTAGATTACTTATCACTAAACATATTAACCATGATTATTATTGAACCTAGTGCTTTCCTCGGCTTGATCACCCTAGGAATTAATTTAGACAACGGGGTGAGATCGAGAGAAGATCCTTGTTGGGAATAAAATAATAATCTATTAATTAATCAAAATAGGTTGAGAAATGGTTTAGTTTGTTAATATCCCTTGTATGGGTTACTTAATTATAAAAATATTTAATTATCCTAGGAGCGAGAGCTAATCACTTGGATAGTTATTATAGTTGGTAGAATTATGCGAGTGCTCGAGAGAGACTTTTATATGTCTAAAGATGCCTAGGGAATGGAATAAATTCACAAGTGATAAGGAAATTAACATGATCTTTAGCTAAAATTGAGCCGGGGATAAAAACCCTAACCTTTATTATATTGATAAATTTTTTGTTAGTTAAAGTTTATTTTGTAGCTGTGTTTAAATTTATAGTTAAATTAATTTCATTTTTAGTGACATCTTTCTTTAGTTTTCTATACAAGTAAATACAAAATGTCATCTAACACTTAACATCTACTCCATGTGGGATCAATAATCTTTTACTACTTGGATGACTTTGCGCGCTTGTAGATCACACCCACTAGTTGACAAACACCTCCTTCAGGAAAACCAAAGATATCAGACATGATTTCATAATTAAAATAGTACTCTTTCCCCAAGAACCTGCATGAAAAGACCCTTTGATTTGTATCTAGAATCTTAAATATAGTGTAAAATTCTATTATTAGCTCAAAGAATACATCATGTTGGGCTGCAACCAATTTAGACCACCATAATTTATTGCAAAACACATCTATGGTTCCCTTAATCCCCATGTTCAAAAGTACCTCATCATCAAAGTATTTTGGCTTGCTAAAATTTCTCTTGACTAAGGAACATAATCTCTTACCTTCCTTTTCAGAATAAATGGCAAAGAAAGCTTCATAATCATTCCTTATGTCCTTGGACTTACCCTTGCAATCACTAAGCCTCCTTCCTTGGAATTGAGTTTTTGTTCTAGCCATCATAACAATGTTAGTTCATCACAAAAATAAAGCAACACAAGAGAATGAAAATAACAAGAACAAAAACAAAAGAAAAGAAAAGAAATGAAAAGTAGGGTTTAAATAAGAGGTATGGGATACAAGAAATTCTATTCCTAAAACAAAAAGAAAAAGAAATAAATTTAAAATTAGTACAAAAAGGAAAAAATAAAATCATCAAGTTAAAATTTCCTTAATTACATAGGAATTAGGAATTAAAAAGGAAGTTAAGCTCATCTAAAATCTCAATTTAACAAGGAAACTCAAATAAAAAATAAAATAAAATCAAAAATCAAAATATAAAATAGGAAATAAAATAAAAAATAAAATAAAAAATTAACAAAGAAATTTAAAATTTAAAATTTGAAAAAGTTTAATTCCTCCCCCACAGTTAAAATTTGCAATGTCCTCATTGCATGAGCATATGGCAAAAAGAATAGAAAAAAATTGTGTTGTCAATGGTCATCAGGTCACACGGCCATGTGCAAAAGTTGCACTGCTATGTGACCTGGTAATGCATAATTCTTGACATTGTAAGGCGCACGACTGTGCATAGCACATGGCTGTGCGCCTTACAAAAATCATACTTTTTAGCCTTTAAGAAATCCTGCACTGATGCTCTTTTCTTAACTCATTTCAACCTATTTTCATCACATTGCATGGGACAAGCATTATACATTCATTGCAACAATATAAGAGGGAAATTAACTTGAAATAAAAATAATTAACCTTAACAAAATTAAAATCCTTAACAACTTAAAGAAGAATAAGTTAAACACAAACAAACTTTAACATCTAAAAATAGCAACATAAAACATAAAACATGAGAACACATTGTTCCACAAAACATAAAATTGAAAAAAACTAAAAACAAACATAAAATAAACATTTCAAGCTGGAACCAAACATCTTTAAATATAAATTCTTCACTCGTCACCTTTACCCTTGGATGAGGATTCTTCTTCTTCCATCTCTTCATTTTGTGGGAAAGGAGGTGGAACAAAGTTCTGGAAGCTGAAGTAGGCATTCAGGTTATGGTTAATCATGCTTAATTTCTGGTTCATTTGCCTTGAACTGAGACCCATTCTTTCAACTTCAGAATTCAGCTCTCCTACATTTGAGTCAATCACTTCAACTTGTAGCTCCAAGCTATCCAACCTCTCCATGACATCATTAAGAGTAGCATCTTAATCTTCCTCCTCCTCCTCTTCTTGTGGTGCTGGCAGAGGTGCAGGTTGAATCAGAAAAGCTCCCCCTGTATGGTGAACTCTAACTAAACCCATAGCTTCCATCATGCTAGTGTTAATAAAATGACGACCCTTTACTTTCTCAAAAGGCATGTTTTCGGTGTCAAAGCCTAGGTATTTAGCTATGGCGGTTACTAATCCCCCCACTTTGATAGCTCCGATCACTTTGCCAATAACATCTCTTAATTTCTCAACTAAAGCATGACACAAATTGAGCTTTCTATCATTAACCATACAATACAATATGTTAAGCTCGGTGGTATTGACCACAGAGTCTCCTTCTTTCCTTGGAAATAAGGAATGGTCCATGAGCCTATGCAAATATTTTAATGTGGGCGATTGAATTTGAGATTCTTTCACTGACCTAGCCTCATAGAAAACTCCTCGTTCCCCTGTTATTTCTCTTTAAAACTCATGCCTATAATATACAACATTAGCATCTTGACCTTGGGAAAATGAAATACATCATTAAGTTCAAACAATCCTAAAGTGTGCTCCTTATTCCCCAAACAAAAAGTTAGCATGAGAGTGCGGTCATTAAAGTTAAAAGAAGAGAGAAACTTACAATTGGGTAGAGTATAAGAGGGATTTTGCATCATGACAAAATCATTCCACCCCATCCTATTGACATACAAATTAATCTCATCTAGCAACCTAATTTCAGTCAAGGATGTAGCACTCACATACCTATTAGGCACAATCTTTCTACCTATCATTTGTTCCAACTTATTCCTATGCTTACCATGCCTAAATTGAATTTGAGTAGGGAAGGGTTTTACTACTCTTTCCTTGCTAGCACCACCCAGATTATTGGAATTGCCACCATGTCTTGCTTTTTTGGAAGGAGGAACAATCTTCTTCCTTGCAATGCTCTTCTTTCTTTGCTCTCTCTCTATGGTGAATTATAGAAGATGAACAGTTGGGAGAATATGTGTAGTGGAAGATGGTGTAGAGAATGAAGAGAATAAAGGATGAGTGAATGTGAGGAAGAGGTGAGGAGATGGGTGTTTATATAGAGGAGGTGGTGTAGTGGGGAATTGGGAAAGGTTATGGGAATTGGGTAAAGTGGTCAAGGGTGAGGTTTTCTAGGGTTTGGGAAGTGGGAAAGGTGGTCAACGTTAGGAACCTTAGATTTTTGGGAAATGGGGAGTGTTGGGAAGTGGGAAAGTCCACTTAAAAGTTGAAATTTGCATCTTTCTAAAAATGTGACATCATAGGTGAACGACCATACGCATTGGGGTGCATGGCCATTTGGCATGCAATTCATGACAAGCGACGCTGTAAGACACACGACTGTGCATAAAAACATGCATAACTGTGCGACCTGTACATACAAAATTGTGGCGACGTAAAATGCATGGCCATGCAACATGATCATGCATGTTTTACGAAAAATTTCTAAATAAAGCACATAACATAACATTGTCAAATAATGCATCATAATCATGACTTGTACATCACACCAAATAACATTCCAGATAAATTAAACTTACAAAACCTCTTTTAGAGCTCCTCCTTTCCTTCACTTCCTGAAATTAGAAAAGAAACAAACATAAAAAATTTAATTAAAAGAAACTTGCAAAAACATAAAAGAAATGATTAAAATAAAAAAAATAAAAACAATCTTGGTTGAGCCCCCAAGAAGCGTTCTTTTAAGGGTCCATGAGCTAGACCACCATGATGATCATCCAATTGACTCCCTCAAGTATGGAACTTGATGGAACTCCTCAAATGTGCCTCCATGGTGCAACTTCATGCCACCTCTTTGTGTGTTCCTTATAAATCCTTGAATTCTTATAGGCAGTCTCTCTAATCTCTTCAAGCTCACTCATATGTAGCAATCTCTTTTCAACTGCCTTCTTAAAATCAAAATTCAAGGCTTTCACTGCCCAATAAGCCTTGTGGTCGAGTTTAATAGGAAAATGACATTCTTTGCCATAAACTAACCTAAAAGGAGACATCCCAATAGGTGTTTTGTAAGCAGTTCTATATACCCACAAAGCATCATCAAGCTTCCTTGCCCATTCTTTTCTTGATTTGCTCACTGTCCTTTCTAAGATTTTCTTCAACTCTCTATTGCTCACTTTTACTTGTCCATTTGTTTGAGGGAAATAAGGTGTAGCTACTTGGTGCTTTACCTCACATCTAGCCAATAATGTTCCCATTTTTTGTTGTAAAAATGTGTTTCTCCATCACTTATGATCACTCTAGGCATATCGAATCGAGAGAACAACTTCTTTAAGTGCTTGCAAATAACTCTTGCATCATTTACTAAGCATGCTTGAGCTTTAACCCATTTGGAAACATAGTCAACACAAACAAGAATGTACTTGTTACACTATGATAAAGGAAATGGCCCCATGAAGTCAATGCCCCATACATAAAATATTTCAACCTCAATAATTCCAGATTGAAGCATTTCATCCTTCTTTCAAATGTTACCACTCCTTTGACATGCATCACAATTCATCACAAAATCTCTAGCATCATAAAAAAGTGTGGGCCAATAGAACCCTACTTTAAGAACTTTAGCAGTTGTCCTTTGTGATCCATAATGTCCACCATTGACAATCCTATGACAATGATGTAAGATCGACCCAACTTCTTCCTTTACTATACATCTTCTCACCATGCCATCATTATACAATCTCCACAAAAATGGCTCATCCCAAATGTAGAATTTAGAGTCATGAAACAACTTTTTCTTTTGTTGAGGAGTGAACTCTTTTGGTATTATTCCACTTGACAGAAAATTTGCTATATCAGCAAACCATGGGGCACCCATGAGTGATATGGTCAAAAGCATCTCATCTGGAAATAGTTCATTAATAAGCTCTTGACTGTCCTTTTCCTCTTGGTCTGTGTCCAGCCTTTACAGATGATCAACTAATACATTTTCAGAGCCCTTCTTATCTTTAATCTCAATATCGAACTCTTGCAACAAAAGCACCCATCTAATGAGCCTTGTTTTGGAATCTTTCTTGTTTATCAGTTACTTCAATGCTGAATGATCTATATATACAATCACTTTAGAGCCAAGGAGGTAGGATATAAACTTGTCAAAAGCAAAAATGACAGCCAACATCTCCTTCTCTATAGTAGCATAATTCAGTTGTGTATCAGTCAATGTCTGGCTTGTATAGTAGATCACATGCATTTTGTTCTTCTTTATTTGACCAAGTATAGCTCCTATTGCGTGATCATTAACATCACACATCAATTTAAATGGTAAACTCTAATCAAATGCCATCATTATGGGAGCTAAGATAAGGGCTTCCTTTAACCTATCAAAAGGCAATTTACACTCATCAGTAAAATCAAAAGGTGAATCCTTTTCAAGCAACTTACAATTAAAGATTTTTGAAAAATCCTTGATGAACCACCTACAGAAGCCTGCATGGCTAAGAAAACTCCTAACTCCCTTCACATTTATGGGTACTATAGCTTCTTAATTACCTTCACCTTTACTTTGTCAACTTTAATGCCTTGTACTAAAATTTTATGTCCAAGAACAATTCCTTCATTTACCATGAAGTGACACTTTTCCCAATTAAGCACTATGTTTGTTTCTTTATAGCGCGTAAGTACTTGCTCCAAATTGCTTAGACATCCCTCAAATGAGCGTCCATAGATAGAACAGTCATCCATGAAATCATCCATGGTCTCCTCTACTAAATCCATAAATATGGCCATCATACATCTCTGGAATGTCGCAAGAGCATTATATAATCCAAATGACATCCTCTTATATGCAAATGTGCCATAAGGACATGTAAAAGTTGATTTCTCTTAATCTTCTAAGGCTATTGCAATTTGATTGTACCCTGAGTACCCATCTAGAAAGCAATAGAAGGCATGTCCTGCAATCTGCTCCAACATTTGATAAATGAAAGTTAAAGGGAAGTTGTCTTTTCTTGTGGTTGCATTCAACTTTCTATAATCAATGCACACTCTCCATCCACTTACAACTATTTTAGGAATGAACTCCCCTTCCTTATTTTTCATAATTGTTATTCTACCCTTCTTTGGTATGCACTGAATCAGGCTCACCTATGAATTGTCTGAGATCGGGTAAATGATCCTTGCATCAAGAAGTTTAACTACTTCCTTCTTCACCGCTTCTTGCATTTTTGGATTGAGCCTCCTCTGCCTTTCAATAGTTGGCTTATGTCTATCCTCCATCAAGATTTTGTGCATGCAATAAGAAGGACTTATGCCCCTTATGTCTATAATCTGCTAACCAATTGCCTTTATTCTCCTTTTCAGCGTGTCCACTAACAAATCCTTGTATTTTTTACTCAGTTTAGAGGATATGATCACAGGTAGTGTTTGATCTTCTCCTAGAAAAGTGTACCTCAAATATTAGGGTAAAGGCTTCAAGTCTAGTTTTGGTGGTTTTGGTGTAGGTTTAGTGTTCGGTAATTTTATGCGTGGTATATGGGGTTGGTGTTTGAGGTGTACTTCATCTTGGGAGGATTGTACTTGAAAACACTTCTCAATATTCTCATTTTCCATAAACTTTGCCAACCTCCTTTATTGGACTTCACTCACACATTCATCAATAACATCCACTCGCATACAAAAATCTTCATCATAAGGATATTTCATGCTTTGATAAACATTAAACATGCAGCTCTCATCCCCCACTCTTAATGTGAGAGTTCTATTATAAACATTAATGATTGTTCTTGCAGTGGAAAGAAAAGGCATACCTAAGGATCAAAGGAACCTCCCTATCCTCTTTAAAGTCAAGGAATACAAAATCAACTGGAAAAATGAATTTCCCATCCTCTTTAAAGTCAAGGAATACAAAATCAACTGGAAAAATTCAACCTCCCCATAGTTGCTTTCGGGGGTTGAATTTCTATTCCACTCCTTAAGGTAATAGCCTTCAACTATTCTTTTGGATTTTTTTTAGTGTTGCTTAGGAAAGAACCCCGATTCTTTATTAACAAAGAATTTTCCAACCACTGCATTTGTACCTCTAAATTATGAATAGAAGAAGAGTGATTCTTGAACATAAGCTGAGTGTCTTGGTACATTTGCTCAAATCTATTTTCCAACCTCTTTATGGCTTCATCTTATTGGTTCATTTTTGTAGACATCACATCCATGAACTTTTACAATTTGCTCTCTAAAGAAATCCCTGAAGATGAACCTTTTTCATGCTGAAAATTAGGTTGGTGGTATTGTGCATTCTACCCTCCAAAACTTAGTGGTGCTTGTGGCCTCCATTGGTTATTTCCTTGATTGCTCTAGGTGAAATTAGGATGATT
>CATIWM010632761.1:0-16452 GCA_949671775.1 Mallotus repandus
GATCTTTTTTATTCTATTTAATATTAATTTTATTTGTTTTTATTTTTATTTTTATTTACTAATCTTTATTTCTTTTTTGTGTTTATGATTTTGGATGGGTGATTTGAATCCGTGGTGGTGAACAAGATCCATGGAATGCCATGGATTAAATTGTGTATTTGAATGTAGTTTTATGAGTTTTTATTCATTTATTTCATAATTTTTTTTTTTTGGGTTGTAGTTAATTTTTTTTTCTCAGTAGATTATTGTAATAGCCCAAATAGTGGGAATAGTGGAGGTATATGTGTATGTGTTTCTGAATTGGTTAGTAAATTAGGATTTCACCTGGTAATTCAATTAAAATTAATGTTGGCTTTAGATTAATTTTAGATGGATGTTCGAATTAGGGTTTAATGAAATTGCATGTAATTAGGGATTAAGATAATAATTAATAAAATAAATCTAAATGAACACAAGACTAAAAGAAGTTGGTATTCCGTATCCAGAACTTCTGGTTGTGGTTGTATTAGAGAATCGAGTTACCACCACTTTCAATTTGTCCCAGTTATTACCCTAGGTGGCGACTCCTCATCTCCACGCCATGTCTTTGTGACAATGGTTAGTGTGTTCCCTAGAGTCCTGAACTCAAACAGTGTCGCGGTTGCAATAAACTTGGGCGCGCGCTAAACCCCGTAGTCTACAACCGCCATTATTTCTCATTTTCAAAGAGCAAAAACACAGACAGCTCACTCGCGAGTCATTGCTTGCTCACCTCATCTACTCTACGTTTATATATATATACAAGACAATTGAAAAATTCAATCAGAAACGACTAAGAATTTGGTAAGTTTCTTCGTTACGTCTTTAATTTTTTTATTTTTAAAAAAAGAACAGCAGATAATGAAAAATGGATCGAATGGAGAATTAGGATTAATTATTGATGATGATAGCATGAAATTGAATTAATTAGGATGATTTTCTTTTGTTTGCTGTGTTTAACAGATACGAACATAAAAAGGTGGAAAATAGTTGGACAAAAATTGTCCATTTTGCTTCAATGCTTTTGTCTTTTATGTCAAATGGTAGCACTACAACAAAACCAAAACCAACTTACTGCTCTGGCTTGAAAACTATTTTGAAAACTGATGCTGAGTGTCTCTGTGAGGCTTTTAAAAGTAGTGTTCAATTTGGTGTTGTTTTGAATGTCACAAAGGATCATGTATTTATTTATCTACTGCAGACATTCTCTTCTCTAATCTTGCTCATCTGCTGCATGTCTTCTTTTTTTTTTTAAATAAAGTCATTAAATTTGTTAAAGAAGGTTATTATTGCCTGTGGAAATGTGGTTCCTAACATATGCTAATTTTGAGTTTTCTTGATTTTTCAAATAGAAAGAGAAATCAAGATATTGAACTTCTTCTTATGTATGTGGCTTGTTGAACTTCTTTTTCTTGATTTTTCATTATCTAGCTCTTGATTATGTATGAAGTAGTGTCGTGGTGTGTGGATGCTTGAGCCTTTTGCGGGATTAGTTTTGGTTTATAATGCTTGTGAATAATTTTCTTTCTTTTCACTTCCAATGACTCCATACTGTTCTTTCCTTACGTTTTCACAACTGCTGCAGCTGATAAGTGGAAAAACATAGTTTTGTTAGCATTTGAAACTATGGAGAAAATTATGCGAGAGCATTTTCCTTGTATAACTGAGACAGAGAAAACAACATTTACAGATTGTGTCAGACGCCTAACAACCTTCACAAATAGCATATTTAATGGTGATGTAAGCCTCAATGCCACTGCATTTCTCCAATTTTATGTTGTAAAACTTGTAGATTAAGGACTTGTATGGAATGAAAAGAATAAGGGTGATGATTCATCGATTCCATTGACAAATGAGGTTTCTTCAGATGTTCAATCCTTTAGTGAAAACGATGATCATGCATCCTATTGGATTCCATTACTCACAGGTAATTTGCTTTATAGGAAGGTTGTTTAATAAATTCTAATTATAATTTGATTTACGTTTAAATTAAACAATTTTGAGGGTAGTAATGTTTTCAACTTTGCATTATCATGGCATTTTGATTTCAAAATATTGAACTTCTTCTTATGTATGTGTTTGTAAGTCTATCACCATCATCTGCTACTGCAGCTACTATGTTTCCCAGCACTGGTCAGCTAACTCTAGCACCATCTCTAGCGGAAGGAGGTGTTCATGGACTAACAATCTCAGCGACATCTTTAGTCATTGGCTTTGTAGTTGTGTCACTCTCTAGTTTTTAAAAAGATTGCAATACCATTTTGGGTCTGAGGAGGGAGATGATCATTTTCTCTTTCCCAAGATTTAAAGGTGATAGCTTGTGTGGGTGAGACTCTAGAGCAGCGTGAAGCAGGATCTACCATGGATATTAAGTTACATAAACCAAAGGAATAGCTTATGAACTATGAGAAGCAGATGCAACTGACATTTTCTAGTGGAGGCAGCTGCGGCGGAGTGGATCGAGTTGGGTTAGGTCGTTTTTGGTCAGTACCACCAATAGCTTAGTTAGAAGAAAAATCTCGAATAATAAGACGTTGAAGAAGGAGAGGACACCAACATCTTTTTTTTTTCAAAGAAGACATTGAAAAGATGCTGATGTGGCAGAGGTATTAAATACATATTATGTGATGAGACGATAATACCCTTTTGCCACATCAGTATTTATAAACAGTGTTAGCTGATTTCCATTCTTTGCTAATGGACTGTTACATAGGTACTACTTTGTTAAGGTTCAAACCATTGGTCAGAAAGTGATTAGGGCTCAAACTAGAAGGTAACTTTTTGTAATTTTTCCTAATATTAATAAAAAATTCTAAAAGTGGATAATAACTTGATGATTAATAATCATCATAACATTCCTGTAATAAAGAAAAAAATTAATCTCCCATAAATAAAAATCCTACATAAAGAAAACCATAAAGTTAATTCCATAAAAACTATATAAATACAAATAAAGACAATAAACATATGAATATTAAATTAAACAAAATATCAAGATAATTGTATAAAGAAAATTGAAATACTAAAATATAAAATGGATAAAGATCATAAATCACACAAGCATAAGTATATAGGGATCAAAATTAATATAAATATAATTCTAATAATCAAATTACAATAATAAACATGCATACTTGAAATTAAAAAGAAATCATGTTGACCATTTGCATGATCATGCTCTTAATTTTGGATTTGACAAACAATTTAAGTTGCTAATGATTTTATTTAAGTGTGTAGGAACTTAATTTAAGTTGTTCAAAACTTGGAAATATGAAATACTCTTTAAAGGAGTATTTAACATGTATTTTATGAAGTACATGAACCAATGCAAGTGCCTAAGTTAATTGATGCAAAAGGAGCCAAGAAAATCAATTTTTTGGACATACAGGTGTCTCCTCATGAGCCAATCACGAGTTGTCGCCTGTTGGTGCCCATTTTGAGCCATTTCAGCTGTTTTAGATAGTGATGCTCACAAGCACTATTCACAGTCATGAGCAGCTCATGAGAACACTCCAGACAGCTCACAATGGGCAAATTTGAACATATTTTCAAAGGCAACGACTCTCAAATCGACCCTTATAAGCCAGGACATGCTCCTCACGATCGTGAGCGGCATTTCAACAATAAAAGTTTGAAAAACACTTAAGAATGTTTAGAAGATTTTGGAGACACAATCAATACCTCCAACAACTATATTTTTGAGTTGTTTATCTATATAAACCACATCTAGAGCTCAATTGAAGTAAAGATACTTGCTTATTATAATTCTCCATCTTAACATTAATTAAAAGCTCTCAAACTCTCAAACTCTCAAACATTGATTCTTTATTTCATTAACTCTTGTAAGAGTTGGTTGTGTTTTAAAAATATAATTTCTACTTCATCTAAGTCTTGGGATAGATTAGAAGGGAAGATTTATTTTTAAATGAATTAGTTTAAGTGTTTGTCCATCAAAACACTTGGGAATTCAATTTTAGAGTGAGCTCAAAAACTCTTATTTGTGTGGTTAGAGTGAACCTTGAAACTCTTAATTGTAAGGTTTGAGTTGAGCCAA
This sequence comes from Mallotus repandus, assembly GCA_949671775.1. Lineage (NCBI taxonomy): Eukaryota > Viridiplantae > Streptophyta > Magnoliopsida > Malpighiales > Euphorbiaceae > Mallotus > Mallotus repandus. Next base: position 4,073 of record CATIWM010632761.1, read on the forward strand.
AATCTCAAGTTGTAAGAATCAATCTAAGAAAATAGATTAAGGTGTTCAAAAATCCTAACTTGGAAAAGTTAGGAGGAGACGTAGGATTGTTGAGAATCCGAACTCCTTAAATTTTTGTGTTCATCATTCTTCCTTCTCAACATTCTCTTGATTCTTATTTTTATTTTCTAAATTTTCTTTAAATCTTTGACAGCCCTATTCATCCCCTCTAGGGCACTTTCAATTCGTATCAGAGCTTGAATTCTAGGAACTTAATTGCTAGAAGTCAAGTTCATGGGAAGTGAATCTCAAAATATTTCTTCGCTTAGACCATTCTTTGATGGTATTTACTATCCTCATTGAAAATTCAAAATGGAGCTATATCTAGATTATGATTGCATTAAACTTTGGGATATTATCCTAAAGGGTTAGGAACCACCTAAAATTACCATTGATTGTGTAGTCACTTACTTAAGGAGTTAATGGAATAATGATCAAAAAGAAGAAAATCACAAGAATAGAAAAGCAATGATCACTCTAGTCTCTTCCATGTCAAGAGAAGAAAGTGGCAAGCTTTATCATTTCATCTCGGCCAAGGAAGTGTGGGAAACCTTGGAGAACCACTATTAAGGCAATGTGCAAGTTAGAAGCAAAAAGGTTCAACTTCATATGTATAAATATGAACTCTTTAAAATGATGCCTTAAGAATCAATTACAGAGATGACAAAAAACCTCAATGCTCTTCTCACAACTCTCAAGAAACTTGATAAACATTTCACCAAGGAAGAAGTAAACAACAAGATTCTAAGAATCCTACCTAAGAAGGATTGGGAATCTCGAGTTACTTAAATTAAGGAAGCTCAATATCTTGCTACTCTCTCAATCGATGTGCTTATTGGGCAGCTCCTTACCTACGAGCTTACAATAAAGCATCGAGGTGAAGAGCAAGAAGAGGAGGAAGAAAAGAAGAAAAGCATTGCTTTAAGAGCTTCACAAGATAATAGTGAAAAGGAAAGCATTGAAGATTCCAATGATGAAGATGGTGATATTTCCATGCTCATAAGAAACTTCAATAAGTTCTTGAGAAAGAAAAACTCCTCAAGAACAAGAAACTTTAATAAGAAGTATGAAGGAGAAGGTAAAAAGAAAACTAAAAAGGTTACTATGAATGCATGAAACTGGGTTGCATCTGAGGTGAATGTCTCAAACTCAAATTTAAGAAAAAGGGAGCAAAGGATAGGAAGAAGGCCTTTAAAGCTACTTGGGATGACTCCTTCGAATCGGAGAAGGAAGAGGAGCAATAAGAAATGGCCAACCTTTGCTTAATGGCTCTTGAAGATTAAAGTGAGGTACTCTCTACTTCTTATTCTTCTCATGATGATTCTGATAAATATTATGATGATGATGATGAGAGCTCTATTGCGAGAAAACTCTTGCTTAAATGTAAAAGCCTTCTTTTTAAGAAGAAGCTTTACAAGCATGAGTTATCTAATATGTCTAAGGAATTTGAAGCTTTAAAAATTGATTTTTCCAATCTTGTTTAAATAAATAAAAAACTTGCGAGTGACTTAGAATGCTCAAATTCCTGGGAAGATGAACTTAAGGAAGCCAACAATGAAAATCTTAAGCTTTCTAAGGAGATGTAAGAATTAAAGGATTCCATTTCTAAATTCAAAAAAGGGGAAGGAAATTTTATATAGTCTTCTCGATTCCTAAAAATTTCATGGAGATACCGATAGAATTGGATATAAAAATGGAATACTTTCTTCTTCTTCATCTCATATTAATTTTGTTAAAGCATCATATAACTCTACTCCTTTAACTTCAAAACCAATTAAGACTCAAGCTTTTAAAGCTAATAAGTCTCATGTGTCAAATGGCAAGGGAAAATATCATAAGGCTTAACCTCCATTGACACAAAGAGGTAAGGTTTAAGCTAGAAAACCTCAACCCAAATGTGCTTATATGTATAATAGATATAACAATCATAAGCGTGTTACACAACATAATGCATCTAAGCATGTTGCAAAAACCTATCAAAATACACATTGTCATTCTCAATGTATGCCTCACACTATAACTCAAATGAGTTATAGAAAGCATTCACTGCCACAACACAAAAGGCATGTTTCACATACTAGAAAATCATATTATCCTAGAAGAAATTAATTTTTAAATGTTGAATGCTTTTATTGAATGAAGAAATGTCACTCTAGCAATGTATGCTTTTACCGAAAACTACATTTGCAATTACTACCTTTAGATTACTTTGAGACTAACAAACCTAGACCAATTAAGGTTTGGGTTCAAAAGAATGCTTAAATTATGTTTTGTAGATGTGTTTAAAGTCCACAAGAACAAAAAGCAAGTGGTATCTTGATAGTGGATGTTCAAGACACATAATGAGAGATAAATAACAATTCAACAAGCTTAATGCTAAGGATGGAGGATGCTGGAGTTGTTTTTCAAAACCCTAATAGTTGATGATGAAAAAGCTAAAATATCTCATCAGACAATCAATTTGATGAAGATAATTGAAATTCAAGCCTTTCCAAAATCCATTGAATCACTAAAACCATACCCGATCACCAAATACACTATTTTAAGACCTAACTAAATTCCGATCAAACCTTAACCCTACCTTTTTGGTATTAAGACAGAGGTTTGAGAAGAATAATCAGAGAGAAGTTTACCTGAGTCTTGTCTTCTAAACCAATAAGTACAATCCTATGTAAGGGCTATTTACAATTTGTTTTCTGTAGTTTTCAGTCTGGTTTTGACTCCTGAAGCTTCGGTTCAACCTCTGGAAGCCCTAAGAACAAAAGTCAAACTTTGGTTAATGAGGCTTTTCAGTGGTCAAACAGAGCTCACAGAGTTAAATTTCAGTCTGAAACTGTCTTCTAAAATTCCAGTGTGTCAGTGGGTCTTATTTGGCTAAAAGATAAAATTTTAACATCCGGTGGTCAAACTGGGCCCCACAACTATCTACCTCTCCTTGTCTTTATCCAAAAAGGGACACTTGTAAAAAAAAAGTTGCTTTCCAAGTAAGGAATATTCCAAATTTGGAATATACTAGGACAAGTGTCAACTCTTTAAAGGGAAAGTATATACTATGACCTAATAACCTTGAATATTTAAGGGAATTTACACTAAATGCCACCCCCTATGTTTGCCTATGAATAGAAGCTTTAAGGAAAACTTTAGAGAGCTTTTGGGGGGTTGAGAGAACCACTTCCATATAGAGAAAATTTCAGCACAAAAACCCAAAAAGATTACAAAATAATTCTCTCTAAAAAGCCTTTAGAAATTAGGGAGAATTGGGAAATTAAGGGGAAACTATACCAAAATTCCTCTATACCTAATTTCTCTCTATTTTCTTCTCAAATCTCTTTCAAAAATATCAAAATCAATCACCCAAATAAAAAACCTAGCTCCAACAAATCGATTCCACACAAACCAAGATCAAATCAAAGCCTAAACCCTCTTAAAAACACCATTTCCCTTTCAGTTTCAATCTCAATTCTTTGCAATCAATTGGTGTTTCTTGATGAGTTCTTGCCCAAATTCTGAGGCTAAATACTTTCTAAAACATCACTCTCATTGATTCTCATCTTATTTCTAGGGTTTGGGGCATCAAAATCAAGTTTTGAAAGCAAAGGAGTGCAAAATCATATTGTTCAAACATGAACAACCGATTTTTGCCTATGAACAACAAATCGGGTTTTCATGTGTCAAAACTGGATATTGAGCCTCTTAGACCAATTGTTGGAGGCCCCAAAGCTAGGTATCTAGGCCTCAAAACTGGCTAGACAGAAGGCAAAATCGGTTATTCATTCTTCTTCATCCAAATGACTTCGATTCCAGAGGGTATATACTTACTTGAGCATGATTCTAACCTTCCCTAAGATCCTAGGATGATGGAACTGAAGTATTTTAACTTATTTTTCTATTTTTAAATGATTTTACAATTATTTTCCTTTTATTTATCAAAACCCCTTTCAAAGTGCTTCTAAAGTGTGATCCTTGTTCTTGCTTTGGTTTGATGATTATGATTTTGTTTGTTGATATTTGTGCGACTTTAATTTGATTATTTTATCCATTTTCTTTGTGATTCATGTCTTATTTTGATGTTTATTCTTGTTTAAGGCCTTGTTTAATGTGTTTTGTGCATATTTGTTGCTTAATTGTACTTTAATGTGCTTTGATTGTTAATTTATTGTTGATGTGATATCGTTTGCATAATTGGTGTTCTAAATTAAGGTTTTTATTGTTTTTGAATCATTTGGGTTGTGTTTTTCATCTTAAATCATTATTTGTGCACATTGTGTACTTTGTGTTGATTTGAGACCAATGATGACCATAATTTACATTCTTGATGATTATTGTTTTCATTTTGATACAAGTACTTCATTTATGTGTCTTTATTTTAATTTTAGAGTCTTTTGGGTCTTTATTTTCTTAGTTTTTGTTTTGATTGAGTCCATTTTGTATCAATTTGGAGTCTAGATGTCAAGTGTAGCTTTTAAATGCTATTTTTTGATTATTTTGTGGCTTTAAACCAATTTATGTTTATTCCTTGTTATTTTTGTATTTATTTCATATCTAATATTATTTTCTTGCATTTACTAACCATTTTCTCTACTCTCATGCACTATTATTCTCTACTTCTCCCTCAATTTCTCTTGCATTATTGTATTTCTATGCATTCATGTGCATTTATGCATATTACTTGCTTGTTGCATATCACTATCATGCGTATGATCATTTTTAGATTCTTTAGATACTTACTTGCGTGCTTCCCGGCTTGCATCACTTGCATACTTGTATGCTTCCCAAATTGCATCATGCATCATACTTTGCATGCACCCCAGATTTATTTAATGCTTATGTGAGCATGCATTGCATTATCATTATCCATTGCATTTTATATACCTTATGTTATGAAGATCTAAATCTCAAGCTACTAACTTTACTAACTCCTACTAACTTATTTCTAACTTTTATTTATATTGGTTATTTTGATTATGAATTTATGTTTCATCATCTCAATCTCTACACTCAATTCTCATTTTTATTTTCATTCCTTAATTATGTTCTTGTTATTTTTATCTTTATATTTGTAATCTCTACCCCTACTCCTTCTTTATTTATTTGCTTTATTTGTAATTTTATTATTACATGTTCCTTTTGATAATGTTTATGCTTTATCTTGTCAGTTATATCAAGTTTTCTATTTATTTTTATGTTTAAATTGTATTTTTATGTTTAAATTGTATTTCATTTTGCTGCCAGCAACCAAAAATCAACTAGAAATAAACCAAAAATATACCAAAAGCTGTTTTTTTCCTTCTTTTATTGGGTAATTAATCTTTTATGGTTAATAAAATGCTATCTTTTGCACTTATTTTTCAATTTCTTTTCCATAAATAAATCAATTTTCATTTTCTCACATTTTATCTAAAATTTACTTTTTCTTTAATAAAATTTATCATTTTCCATGGTAAGTTTATCTTGTTCTTCAATAAAATTAATACCTTCCTTTTTATGCCTTATTTGTGTTGTTCTCTGTTAATCACAAAAATCTCCAAATGAAAGGATATGGATCACATCACATCTTCCTTTATTTTCTAGTTTTACTAATAAAATGATTTGATTATGTGTTCAATAATTTATAATATGAGAATTGTTCATCCAATGTACAAAATTCACATTTTGAGGCCTAACTTGATGGAATCTCATGTTGTGAATTAATGGTTCACATGATCAACTAAATATAATTTTTAAATGCTTTCCTAAAAGAAAACCCATTTTTCAAACATTTTTCCTTTATTTTGATTTCCAAGATACCTTTTTTTATTTAGTTTTTCAAAAGTATCCAATTTAATTTCTTTATAAAGCTAAAATTATTTTTAAAGCACTTTATTACCTTTATTTTGGATTTTCAAAGTTATTTTCTATCATTTTTCAAATAAAATATTTTATTGCCTCAAAATTCAGAATATGAATCACTCATGGAGAGGATATACGTGAAATTTTCTAGCCATTCTCATCTCTCATTCTCATCTCTCTTCTCTTTTAATTTATTGCTTTTCATCGCTTTTATTTCTCATATTTCATTGCTTAGCATTAATAACATGATTTTGCCATAATCATCATGCCAAGGGTTAATTGCTTGCCTTGTTAATTTGTATTTACCATGTTTACATGCATAATTATAGTTAAATGCCATTTATGCAATGATATGCTTGTGTGCTATTTATGTGTATTAGTTTAGCATATGCCATGATCATGCATCATCCTATTATTATGTCATTTTACCATGTCCACGCATCATTCTTCCTTATCATTTTGTGCTTATGTGTATATTGTGTTTATAGATGTTGATGTATAATAGTACATAATTCTTAGAAACACTGTACACAAAGTAAGGCCGACAATGCTCAGCATTTGAGGGGTATGGGGATGCCTCAAACAAACGAGCCTAATCCTATTGACATCAAAATCTGAATCTAATGCTTTATCCAATGGGTGAATGCGATTCCAAGCAAGGGATCGAGTTTGCCTGAGTCCTTAAAACGGATAATTTCTCAAGTGATACCGACTAGCGACTCCTTATTTCTCCTGCTTGAGTGAAGGGTTGTAAGTACATTTATGCCATCCCTAAGCTCTTTCAGTGCTCCCCTCACTATCCTTTATTTTCCTGTAAAAAGAAAAAAGGGTTAGTGATCCAAAGAGCTTTGAGTCAGACCCGCTGGCATCAACAATGGCAACTCCATTGCGGATTGAGATATTGAACCTGAAGTTTGTACATTGCTTCCAATTATATATACTATTATAGACCAACTTGCATCATGACACTTCTCACACGTGCACAAGCCTAATAACCCCGATGGTGTCAAATTATGATTCACCATGACTCCACTCGACTCATGGGTTGATTAGTTTGACATTGTCACTTTTAGCCTTAACTAGATTAAAGAGATACTACCGGGCTCATCTGACCAAAGTCTGTAACCCAAGTACTAAAGGGGGTTAGTTTTTTCTTGAGTTTGCAAAAGATGTCGGGCTCCTCTAACCTTGGCTTGTAACTCAAGTCTATAATGGAGGGCATCTTGCTAAAGGAACCCTTGGCCTTTTACCCTGACTAACCCATGTAGTAGCCCTAGAAATTTTAACTAGGATTGTACCCTATATCGCATGTGTTTGCTGATTTTTGTCTATATGTTGTGTTTTGATTTCAACTGAGTCCTTGGCGACATGTATATCTTATATAGTCTTGACTATGAATCAAGTTAATCCTATTTAGACTCTATATACCTATTTGAACCTGAAAAGTCCATGCAAACCAAGTCAGTCTATCATGACACATTTGTTACATACTATTATGATCCAAAATGATTTACACCATTTAGGTCATATGTCTTAAACATTATGACTCTTATGGTTATGAAAACTTGACTAATTTACTGAAACCTCAAGATTCGAATAGGTATGTTTTGTTTAAAAAGAAAACTTGAGATATCTTAATAACCTAACCCTAATTGTGGGGACACTGCATCTGCAAGGTTATTCTGATATCCCATGTTTTTATTAACTTGAATCTAATCATCAAAGTATAAATATATACATATTACTGATGGTCCTTTAATAGCTTAACCCAATTAATCTAATGGAGCAATAATTTTGGCCTCTATATATCCAAATAAACTCATTTGGAACTTATTATGATATAATCTAATGTTCATAATAAGCTAATTTATGGTTTATATTTATGTTTTATTTGGATATATAAGGATTAAAATCCTGAACTTGTTATGTCCTGATAACCAAATATAGTTATCCCGATATCACAACTCTACTCCAAAAGATTACTTGGTTTAAAATATTCAAGTACCACGAAGCTCTATTGAAATCAAACCATATATATAAACATAAATCATTTTTTTATTAATTTTTCATTTTCAAGAGTCACGAGCTAGTTCATCCCCCAATGATGTTCTGGTAAGCCCCACCTAGGAGAGAAATTGAACGACTGCCTGTTTGGGAGAGATAAGGTTGGAAGGGACTATATTTGCTCTTGTGTGTCTTATTTAGGACTTTTAACATTGTATACACATTTGCATTCACACATTCATTCATTCATGCATTATCACAATGCATGGATACATATTGATATGTGTATAGTCATCATAGGTAATCCTCGAAGTGTCTCAACATAGGTCGATTAGTTAAGTTTGTTATGGAAAGTTCATCATGGCCTGTTAGAATGGAAGAAGTTGACAAATTAGTTACTGAAAGGGTGAATGAGTACCTTCAGAATAATCTAGGTCAGTTACTCCAAGCTGCTAAGGAAACTAAAAAACCTTCTAATAGGACAGTGCCACCTCCTCCACATTAATGAGAGGTTCTTGAAGAAGAAGTTGTTGTGGTTGATGCTCCACCTCTAACTGAAGATCATATTAAGACTAAAAGTTGGGAGATCTTTGATGTTATGGCAAAACGATCTAAAAGATTCAAAGAAGGCCAAACTGTGGTTCCAGATACTGTAGCTACTATGGACACTGGGATTAAGCTTACACCACTTACTACTATTAGTGTTAAGGACTTTATTTTGAATAATGTTAAACCTATAATATGTTTAGAAAAGGATGTTTTTGATGCTGACTATGTAATTTCTAATGATGCTTTCTTCTCCAAGTTTAATGCAATAACCTCTAATTTTGCTTACTTGTTCGATGTTTATTCTAAAGACAATATGCATACACTTGATCATATCATAAGCATTTCATACTTAAATTTTATTCATACTGAACCATTTAATTTAAGTGATACTGAATCGCCTAGAGAACTCCAATTAGTAAGAAGTCTTTCTTTTGAAGAAAAAAAAGTGCCTGAGAGAATAATAAAAAAATGGAAAATAGTCTTTGCTTGGAGCTATAATGGCATGCCAGGAATAGATCATGAAGTCACTGACCATTTTGTTCCAACTAATCCTAGAATAAGGCCAATAAAGTAGAAATTTAGGCATTTAAGACTTGAATGGGCTCAAAAGATAAAAGAGGAAGTCAATAAGCAGATATAGGTTGGGTTTTTAGAGGAAGTCTATTATCTAGAATGGTTAGCTAATATTATCCCTATCCTGAAAAAGGATGGAAGAGTTAGAATGTGAGTTGATTATAAAGATTTGAACAAGGCAACTTCAAAGGATAATTTTCCATTACCTCATATGGTTTTTTTGATAGACTCTGCTGCTGGTAAAAAGTATTACACTTGTATAAATGGGATGGCAGGATTTAATCAGATAATGATGGCTATCACAAACAAGGTTAAAACTGCTTTTATCATAGAATGGGGTACTTTTTGTTACAAAGTAATGCCATTTTGATTGAAAAATGCTTATGCAACATATCAGAGAGTTATGACAAATGTTTTCAGAGATATAATTCATAAGGAAATGAAAGTGTATGTTCATGATATGGTGGTCATATAAGAAACTTTTGCAGTTTATTGCAGAGATATGGAGAAGTTTATGGAAAGGTTGACAAAGTTCAATGTCAGACTTAATTAGAAAAAGTGTGTTTTTACAGTATCTTCATGTAAGCTATTAGGATATATGGTTAGTTTGAAAGGCATAGAGATTGATCCAAATAAGATCAAGGCAATTCAAGAAATGCTAGTTCCTAAAACAAAAATAGAAATAAGATCTTTTCAAGGTCACCTCATGTACATCAACAGATTTATTTCTAAGATGTCTTCAATATATGAGCCAATATTCAGATTATTGAGAAAAGATTTGCCCACAGTTTGGAATGAGCAATGTAAGATTGCATTTGATAAAGTTAAGCAATATTTGTTGAATCCTCCAGTACTCATACCACCATAACTAGGGAATACACTTGTCCTGTATCTGTGTGTTGAAGAATCAATATTAAGTGCAATGTTAACTCAAGCATATGATGGTGGGATAGAATTTGCAATTTATTACTTGAGCAAGAAACTACTTTCAAATGAAGAGAAATACAAGATCATTGGGAAAGTTTGCCTGGCTATAGTATAGGTGTAAGCACCCAATTTCGGGATAACTAGAATATGGATGCAAAAGAGGACTCCAATGATGAAAACATATCGCAAATAGGTCTCTAGTATTTGAATTTTCGATCCCAAGGCTTGATTGCAGTTTTACGGACATATAGTTAATTTCTTCAATTCATCTCACTAGACATCCCATAGGGAATATAGTGCAATCAGCTAGACACTACACAGTAGTGATAGCATCATGGCTAGATGTCCCACAGGGAATATAGCTAATATCATCATATCAACACTATACGACCGAGTATAATATACTTTCAAATTAGCACTATACGACTGAGTGTAGTGTATCTTTAAATCAACACTATGCGTCCAAGTGTAGTGCATCTTCAAATCAACACTATACGACCGAGTATAGTGTACTTTTAAATCAGCACTATACGACCGAGTGTAGTGTATTTTCTAATCAGCACTATACGACCGAGTATGGTGTATCTCAACACTATATGACTGAGTATAGTGTACCATCAAATCAACACTATACGACCGAGTATAATGTATCTCAACACTATACGACTGAGTATAGTGTATCATCAAATTGACACTATACGACCGAGTATAGTGTATCATCAAATTGACACTATACGACCGAGTGTAGTGTATTTCCAGTCAACACTATACGACCGAGTGTAGTATATTTCCAACCAGCACTATACGACCGAGTATAGTGTACTTTCCAAATCAACACTATACGATCGAGTGTAGTGTATTTCCAACCAACACCATACAACCGAGTATAGTGTAATTTCCAAATCAACACTATGCGACCGAGTGTAGTGTATCTCAACACTATACGGCCGAGTATAGTGTACTTTCCAAATCAACGCTATACGACCGAGTATAGTGTACTTTCCAAATCAACGCTATACGACCAAGTGTAGTGTCTTTTCCAATCAACGCTATACAACCGAGTACAGTTTATCTCAACACTATACGACCGAGTATAGTGTATCTCAATACTACACGATCGAGTGTAATGTACTTTCCAATTCAACACTATACATCCGAGTATAGTATATTTTCAACTCAAAATTCGCGAGCAGTTATGGACTGCAACATCAAAAATGAGCAACAAAAGGGTTGCAGCTAATCGCGAGCAGTTATAGATTGCAGCGTCAAAGCTTACATCATGGGATGATGAAAACAATGTCACATGATTCAGTGTTATAGAGTAACGCTCTGTAACATGTCAGATAAGTATCCTAACTCCTTACCCTTGAAATTGTGTGCTTATTTGCTTTGCCGCAATTCGTTAAGCAAATAGTGGCAAAGGGGGGCAACTGTAAGCACCTAATTTCGGGATAACTAGAATATGGATGCGAAAGAGGACTCCGATGATGAAAACTCATCACAAATAGGTCTCTAGTATTTGAATTTTGGATCCCAAGGCTTGATTTCATTTTTACGGACTAAATTGAAAATTTTTCTTTTCCAGATTACCAGTCAAAATTCCAGATTACCGATCGGTAATCCATTATTCCGAGGCGTGAAATTCTTTTTTATTTTGTTTTATTTTATTTTTTATTGATTTTTCTTAGATTTGGTTGGTCAAAAATTAATTAATAAAAAAAATTGTCAAAAAAATAAATAAAATGTATATCTGGTCTATCTTTGATTCTATCTACGTAACCTCTATTTGATCATTTTATCTCTACCGTAATCACTTATCCTGTAAAAATGGATTTGGATATACGGGAGAATAAAAGGAGAAGAGGGGAACGTAGAAAGGAAAAAAGAGGAGGCAGAGAGAAAAAAGGAAAAAGAGAGGAGGCAGAGAGAAAAAAGGGAAAAAGAGAGAGAAAAAAGGTTTTTCTTTGGTTCTGGGAAAGATTTCTAAAGAAACACTTTCTTTTTGGTTCTGTGATTAAAAGATTTTGACGAAAACACAATTGAAGCCGAAATACCTAAATCAATTTTGGAGATCTATTCAAATGATGAATTAAACAAAACCTCTGACGAGCTAATCAATACTGCATCCATCTAACTAGTTCTTTTTTCTACTCCTTTCTCTTCTTATTTTATTTGATTATTTTTATTTTTATTATTTAGTTACTAATCCTTATTTATTTTTGTGTTTATGATTATGGATGGGGTGATTTGAATCCATGGTGGCAAACAAAACCTATGAAGATCCATGGAATGCCATGGATTAGCTTTTGTACCTAAATGTGTTTTAGGTTTATTTTATTCATTCATTTTGTAATTTTATTTTGTATTTTATTTTATTTTTTTGGGTTGTAGTTAATTTTAATTTTTATTCTCAGTAGATCAGTGTAATATCCCTAATAGTGGGAATAGTGAAATTATGT